>JAMKQA010001630.1:0-25481 GCA_024699735.1 Posidonia australis | reverse complement strand
AAACAATAAAATAATTATAAAAATTACAAACAACAATAACCATTTGATGAAGATCAAACCGCCTATATTAAGGGTCCCAATTAAGCTATTTAAGGCCAGGCCCTACCAGATAATTTGCCTATATAAATATATATATATATATATATATATATTTATATATATCAAAAGCATAAAACACTTTAATACAGGATCAGAGCTTGGATCGGCAGACTAAAATGGAATGATCAACCGAATCTAGGCTTAGGGCACCACATCTGCAGACCAAAGACCACACGATCGACTGAAATTCCATGATTCGGAGACCAAAAATAATCGGTCGATCGAACTAGAAATTCTGTCAACACCCAAGACTTCCAGCACGGCAGACCGAATGAATTCAGTTTATCGAACTAGGGGTCAAGGGGACATTCTGAGAGTCAAATGGCATATTGAACAAAAACAGTATGTTGAACTAGGCGTCAGTAGGACACCCCAACTTAGAACCTAAAAACCAATCCTACAAACCACCACACCAAATCACTCATACAATATATCAAAATGAAGATCTTGATGAAATCTTTCAAAAGGAACAAACAACACGAAGATCTATCAAACGGATCTCCAAAAATCACAAGAAGACTATAAAGGGTCACTATTCACCCCACATAATAAATACGGTCATAAATGGCCCACAAATGCTCAATAAATTGCTAAAAATTTATTACAATCATCCATATACTATCATGCACCTAAGAATCCAATTAGAAACTAAAAAGAGCCTATAAGGGTGTGTACCTGCCATTGATGGCGACAACAATGCGAGACGAATGGCACGCCTCCTCCTTTGGCCACGAACTCCTCCTCTCACATGCGACGACGGCGACGGGCTCCTCCTCCGACCATCTCCCTCTCACTCCCTCTTAGCCCTCGCTCATCTAACTCTCTTATTCTCCCTCTTTCTCCCTCTCTCGGTCGGAAGAAGAAGAAGAAGTAGTAGAAGAAGAAGAAGAAGAAGAAGAAGAAGAAGAAGACCAAGAAGAGGTGGGGTTTAGGAGGAGAAACAAGAAGAAAGGAGGGAAAGGAGGGAAGGAAAGAAAAGAAGGAAGGAAGTCACAGCATAAGATCGAATCACACAACCTTCTACATCCATATGATTCGCACAAACAGAGGTTTGCCATTAGAGTACGCCAAAGAATCACTATAACACAAAGTAAATCCTCAGAACTCCCACAAGGA
Source organism: Posidonia australis (assembly GCA_024699735.1). Lineage (NCBI taxonomy): Eukaryota > Viridiplantae > Streptophyta > Magnoliopsida > Alismatales > Posidoniaceae > Posidonia > Posidonia australis. Next base: position 24,266 of record JAMKQA010001630.1, on the reverse strand, counting down.
CTGATACAGTACTATAACTACATAACACCTAGTAGGTCAGAAATCTACTTATCCAAGTGTAAAATACTGCGAAAGTTGCATTTCCCATTAAATGCAGAGGACCTAGTGTCAACGATCCAAAACTTCATTAAAAGTTTTGGCCAAAATACTAATTCTAAATCTAGGTCGTTACATAGCACTATGTTAATCTTTCATACAAGAAAGGTCATTCTTAAAAAAAGTACAAACTTAAAATAAAAACAAATCATACAAAAACCTATTTCTGTTATTAGATCATTTAGCTCCTGTTTGGTTTTAAGAATAGCACCTAGAATAACTTTAAAACAGGAATTACTATTCCGTGTGATTGTGTAAAAATCAGAATAAACTCGAAATAGTAATTCCTATTTTGATTTACTTATTTTAGAATAGTTATTCCATAGAAAAAGTAGAATAAAGTTATTCTGTTAATTTATTCTAATATTTGTCTGTATACGATATATTTATTTTTTATTTAAAATTTAATACATATATAATATGATGTATACATACTTTAAATTAGATATATATATATATATATTGATAATCAAGTTGATTATTATTATTTTTTGAAATTGATAGATATTTTTTTTTCTCCTTATTGTCCCCGAGATACAAACTTGGGAGGGAGGTGTGAGTTCCACTTTCCCTAACCAATTACGCCATGTTAGTTGGTTATCATGTTGATTATTATTAATCTTTTTATTTTCTACTTATTTTAACATTTATTCTAATACTTATTTTACTTTTTGCTTAAACTAAAAATATCTTCGTACATATATATTTATTCACCTTGAAAAGAAAATTGAATAATAATATTATCAAAATATTAATATTATTTTTTATTTATTTTTATTTTTCTTATTCTACGCAGATTAACGACAACAGATGGTACACTATTACGTCCAACATCAAAAGCTGTAACTTGATGCAGAACTAATCTCACTCCAAGAAAGTAAGCAAAAAATGCTGTTGAGAAAGAAACCAGCGTTGTTCGGCCCCTTCGGGGTGTCGTACGCCACCGCGCCTGCTCCTCTGTCCCCGATCCCCACCATGAACGCCCTCGAGATCCTCCGCGAGGCGGCTCGGATCCTGCGCCACCACTCGGCCCCCTTCGTCGCCGCCCTCTTCCTCCTCATCTGCCCCGTCTCCGCCGCTCTCCTCTCCAACGCCCTCCTCACCCGCCGCCCCGCCGTCGCTCTCGCCGGCCGCTTCATGCGGCTGGCCGTCGCCAGCGGCCTCCCCCTTACGCTCTCCCTCCGGAAGCTCTGCGCCTACCTCGCTGGGACCCTCCTCTCCTCCGCCTCCTGCTTCCCGCTCCTCCTTACCCTCCTCCTCTCCGCCAGGTCGGCCGTCGCCTACTCCGTCGCGTGCGTCTACGCGTCGAGGCAGATCGTTGGTTCGGATTTCGTGGGGTTGCTGAGCAACGTCTGGCGCCGCTTGGTCGTCACCTATCTCTGTGGTTTTGGTTTGGTTGCTCTTTCTTTGGCCGTCTTTATCGCACTTCTTGTTTTGGTCTGTACCGGTTTTGCTGCCGTTGGTTATTCCCAGCAGGTGCTTATGTATCTTGCGTTTCTGATCGTGCTGGGTTTCGCGGTTGCCTACGCGCACACCATCGTCGTGTGCAATCTTGCTGGTGTCATTTCTGTTGTTGAGGAGAGGTCGGGGGTAGAGGCGTTGCTTAGGTCTCTGTACCTCATCAAGGGGCAGACAAATGCCGGTCTGTTGATGTTTCTTGGGTCGATGATTGGGATGGCTTTCGTTGAAGGATTGTTCGAGCATAGGGTCAAGACCTTGAGCTATGGTGATGGCTCTTCTAGGATATGGGAGGGACCCTTGTTGGTGGTCATGCATTCTTTTGTCGTGCTGGTGGATTCGATGATGAGTGCGATCTTTTACTTTACCTGTAGATCTTCTAGTCGGGAAGAGTTGAATGTGAATGGTGATTTGAATACGGTATCCACTAGTGATGTAGAAATGGAGTGATCGTGTTTTGCAAAATCGTTGGTTAAAACTTGTCACTGTTTATTCATCTCTCGGATCCCAAGAACTGGCACCACCTCATTTTTTTGGTACTGATCCAAGGTGGATGCATGGGGTCAAGCTCCATTATGTGTTGGGTCTAAAGAGACTGCAAAATGATTTTCCGAAAATGTTAAAATAGGTGTATTTCATTTAGTCAGAGGTTCAAAATTCCATTGAGTAATACAATATAGATAATGTTACCGTATGCAACTGAGTGACGATGAGTAATATAATGCACCTCTTGAATCTAAAACATGGATTGAGTTGTTCCTGGAATGTTCTCTGATACACAGTATCTTTTTCTAGTGCAGCATGCGAAGAGTTCGAGAACTTTCATTTTGTAAAGGAGTCTTAACTTTTATCTACTGGTAGTCTAGTGCATGATACACATGATAAGTTAACATCTGACTACTAAGAAATATTAATGTGTTGTTGTAATTGGGTAGAGGCTTTAGTAAAAGCATTGAATTGATTCTTTCTTTCATGACATAATGTGCACATTTAGCCCAACTGGTTGGTGAGCTTAGGAAGAGCAGCCCAGTCAGTGGAAATCAGTTGCTGCCTTTCTAGGAGTATTTCTTTTGTTGTGTGCTTGTAATCATGGCTTCTATTTGTGTAGATATTTTTATTAGTACACACACACACACACACACACATATATATATATAGAGAGAGAGAGCTTACCATGTTCTTATTATACCAGCTGCAACAAATTTGTTTTAATTTGTATAGATTTTTCATTCAAATGCTCATAAACTTCTGAAAAATTTCCTTGAAACCTGAAAAGCATTCGAAAGAGAGGGATTAGGAATGTAGATTAAAAACCTGGACTCTTCAAAGTAGAACAAATCCCACAAATCTCATAGAGTTTCCTTCAAGGACGACTAATGTTTAAAATAGTCAACCACTATAATAATGACTTTTGTAATTTAGCTACTCAAAATCTGGATCGGATTGGTAAGTAACATGCCACAGATAGTCTTACATCGAAACTTTGCAGTTCTGGTGTTAAAACTGATTTAAACCTTCCATGATGTCTTTCTGTCATGAGAACTTGTATGGTTTAAGACATAATTGATAGAAAGGTAATGTTAAAGAATATTATACCATAAGAGGTATTGGAGGGTGTTTTTTGTTGTTTTTTAGGGGCAGGTGGGTCAAGCTTTACTTCAAATTCCATCCACCTCCTTTGCACTCAAATTCCCTCATAACTGTACCAGGAGACTATTCGAGAAATTCCAGTTTATTTTAACATCTACCAATTGTTCCAAAAGAAGGAAAAATGGCCTTTTAATTGTTGTTTAACATTTATTTTTACATGGCACCATTTTTGCTAAACAATGGCCATGTTTTGATAGTATGAAATGACTTAGTGTTAATAGCCACTATCTAGGTACTTTATTGTCTACTTATGTCTATCACTTAATTAGTTATTTAATTTATATTTTTGAATTAAGTTACTCATGGTTGAATGACAATTACACACTCATGGTTGAACTATATGTACACTTACTCAAGTTATGAGTTTTTGAATTAAATTATTTGTATTTGAATGATTGCTTCATATGTTGAGGTAATTTAATGATTGTTGCTGGTTGTATGATTGTCATACACTTATTTAATTTTTTTTAAAATTTGACCTTCTTCATTAAACATCCATTTAAACCCCCACTTTTTCAAAAAAGATTTAGAAAATGTGTGTAGAGAGACCATTTTCTGTTTTTTAAAAATATTGCATCTAAGTATCTAACTAAAGGTTATTACTTCCTTTGGGAGATTTCCATTTTTGGTTGAGCCAATTTGATTTGCTAACTAAGGTAAAAGAGTTAGAAGTGATATCATATACATGAGTGCATAACTTCTTATTTGCCGGGTATTAGATAGTTTCCTATTTTCTGCTTTTGCTACATCTTTAGGTAATTGCATTGTGTGTATGGTAGATGAGTTTTTCTTCAGCTTGTTCAACTTTTAACTTATTCACTTGGTCCTTTTTTTAAGATTATAAACGTTTTCTGTTTTTGAAAACATTGCATCTAACTAAAGTTTATTACTTCCTTTGGGAGATTTCCATTTTTTGTCGAGGTGATAACCAATTTGATTTGCTAATTAATGCAACGGAGTGAGTGAGAAGAGAAATCATGTACATGAGTACATGACTTCTTCTTGTCTTATTTCTGCCAGGTATTAGATAGTTTCCTAATTTCTGCTTTTGCCACATCTTTAGGTAATAGCATTGCTCGTACAATAGTTGAATTTGTCTTCATCTTGTTTAACTTTTGATTTATTCACCTGGTCCTTTTTTAAAGATTATAAATTTGCCCAAGTGCTCTCAAAAGTGGGAATTGGTAGCATATTCATGTGTAAAAATCACTACTAATTGTTCATTTTTTAGCCTTTATAATATTCAGTTCTTGTACCATTCTACTTTTGTTACATAGCTATCTATAGTTCGGTAATGTAACTAGACAAAAGGCCGTGCACTATCTTGGGATACATATAGAGTAGTTCGCAATTTAGTAGTTGCACAAAGAAGAATCGTTTCATCCAGGTATTTCTTGTATTTAATATTTCCTGGAAGTGTCTCGTCTAAAGTCAACAATGAATATCAATCCAAAGGAGTCACATTCATAACACCAGTCTGAAAACCTATTTATTACATGTCTCGTCTACAAGTCAACAGTGAATATCGATCCAAAGATGTCACATTCATAACACCAGTCTGAAAACCTAGTTATCAGATGGCTCTTTCTTTGGAAAGGTTTTGTTGCTTGATTATTTGAACTACTGTTGTGAAGAGTTTGGAAGCATAGTTTCTCTAAATAGGTGAGATAATCAATATTGGATGTGGTGATCTATGCTTTTCGTTACATATTATTCTTTGATTTCATTTGAAGACAACCCTTGTCTTACCAATGTATGTATTCTTCGTTTTCTTCTTGTCTTTTCGCTGATATTTTGGCATTTCTTATCCGAGGGATCCAAACTTCAACAAAAAATCTTGTGCTGTATATATTGTTGTGCTTATTATATCTTGGTTTGATTATCAACTCATTGTTTTCCCAATGATCAACTTGCTAGATAATTTCAGTTACTGTAAGTGTTCAAATATCAAAAATTGATACCATGAAGATTTTTTCGTAATATGGTTTAGTTTAGCAGCTGGGCAGAAGCTATATTATTCCGTACACCGTACCTTTGATTCCTATTGCCCGATAAGATGCTTCTGGAATAATTTGCATAAACTTGTCACTCAAGTTTCTAGATTTTTTTTGCAGTAAGTTATGATTGATCTTGCGTCAGAGTAATTCTACAAATCTTGGGTTTTCTTAAATCAGGAAACCTAAAATTCAGTGTAGTTGCTGCAATTTTCTGCTTTAAATTTGGGAACATCTTCCAAAAATATTGTCTTGCATCAAAACAGTCAGGTGCATTTGGTGCTATTCTGATGGGTAGTGAAGTGTCTTTTGAAGAAGTCAAGAGTGAATAGAGGAGGTCACAGGCCTCACACTAATCTGAAAAATCTAACTATCACATTCATTAGAATTTCTTTATTTTGATGCATGATTAGCTGTAAGATACAGATTGGAGAGAGTTTTCTTAATTGTAGAAAAAAGATACTAAATGTGATAATTCAATTTTGTTTAGTTATGCTTCTAACTGTGGCAATTTGTTCATACAAAGATACCGCCTTTTCAGCCAGATTCATTTATCTAGATGAATTTTGATAAATGTATCAATTTTTTTTTCTTATAGACACTGTAGTTAAGAAATATTGAGCTTTGTTATTGTTGAATGTCTTGACGTCTGATATGGGCCCATTTGTAGGTCAACATTGACTTAGGCCCATGTTGATTTAAGCCATCTAGAGCAAGTTCGGCTGGCCCATTGTATGTATTAATTTTCTTCGAACTCAAAACCTCTCCTTCACATTAAGCTAGAATAGCCGGACTTAAGCATGATTGCCGTCTCAATCTATTGGGTGTTGTCCTGTAAGTATTTTCTCTCTCTGTTAGGCTTGCCTTGGACCGATCTCCCACCTACTAGTTTGGGACATGATGACCTCCCTTGAGTAGGCCCACATGATAGACAAGCATGTCGGCTTAGATGTTTCAAATGGACAAGATCAATAGGTATCGTTTGTGGTAAATCAATTACATATATGCTGAGGCCTACTTGCATAGACACGCCTCACAACAAATCATAAAGATAACACTATGGTACTTTAGAGCCCTTCATGAGAAGGTCGTTTTCCTTACTGTCGATTTGAAGAAGAGAGACAACCAAAGTGATCTTAGAAGTTGTGCAAGGGGAAAGGGTTGACCAGTCTTGATACCAGCCACTATTAGCATAATCAAGAAGCCTTTGGGAATCGACCACTTATGATTCAAATTATTAGGGGATGATATGTTGAGTAGGATATACGTCTTGTACTGTAGATATCTTATTTTTATATTTCTAATAGTTAATTAAAGATAAGAATTTTTGATACGTTTAAAATTATATAACTAAGGATATTTAAAATGTACTTTATAATTTTCATAATCTTTTTAAAAACATTATTTAATATGAGTCATTTGGCAGGTTTGAGTAATTTAATCATAATTTTTTTTATCATTTTATGGAATTTTTAATATTATTTGGGATTAACACATCTCTTTGTATTAATGTGTGAAAATTGTAAAAAATTTAGTTGTCTTTTTCATTGGAGAATACTATTGTAGCTTGTCATAGTTGTTGCCATCATCATAGGTGTCAATCTACTTAAAGGCTTTTTGTGCAATTTTAGGTAATCTTAGGCTTTAATATATTAAATGGGATTATTTTAAAATGTTTTAATTTATATTTCCATATTAATTATTATTTCTACTAAATTTAAGAATATCCTAATGAACTTTAAAATATGTACTTGATATTTCTAGGAGTATAAACTTAAAAATATCAAAATTAAATGTCTTATGATGCCATTACTTTGGTTAGGCATGTTTTTAGATGATACTTTAATTTTCCTAGCAATTAAGTATGACGCCATCTATTTGAAAAAGCAAACAAGTTAATAAATTAATTTTAGACAAAACTTAAAAATCTAAAAGTGGTTTGTTTTAGATATTATCTTGAATTAAGGAATTTTAGGATTAATAATAAAAAGCAAATATAATCGTGATAATAGTTATAGATATTAATTATAAAAAATATGATCTTTTATGATAATATATATAGCCTTTAAAAAATTGCAACTAATTGAGGAAAATTTTAGAAAATGAATGATATCTACTTTAAAATAACATATTTCTATTTGAGATTATTTTAGAATTCAAAACAAAAATTTAATTTAGCTATCACCTTTTTAAATATTATATCTATTTTTAAATTAAAATTAAAAACCAAAGATAATCTAAAATATCCAAGTGGTTATGAATTTAAATCAATTTCAAAATATCAACTAAAACAAATAACTTCTTTAATGAAACTATAGAAGATATTTATTTGAAATTTAGGTTGTTTATGAAGAATATTTTTAAAATATGTATTAAGTCTTAAATGGTTCCTAAGTTTGTAATAAATTAATTTTGAAATTATATTTTAACTAAATTGAAGTTTAAAATTCATTTCCTATGCATAAGTGATAATCTTAAAATCATTATTTTATTTTGTTAATAGATGTTTTGCATTAAGGAAACAAATATCCTAGGAATACGTAAGGTAGTTGCCTATCAAAGTGGTGATGACCTAAAATATCTTATTGTCAATCATTTAAAGTTATAGTTGGGTTTAAACTTAAAATCATCTTAGATCTACACGGATTCTAAGGAATTATGAGGTTCAAAGATTCGATATAAGTACCTCTAGACTTAGAGTTAAAGGGGATTTTTTTTTTAGGACGAAAAAGGTTAAGGGAGAGATTAAAGATTTTAAGATACACATTAAAGATTTAAGAGTGTATTTTGAGAGTTACGTGGAGATATTCTAAGAGATCCATAGTCATGTTATAATCATGTTGGTGGAATCTTACACGACTCTACGGTGCGTGGAAACACACGAGGAGTCTCGATATGGTCACGGTGAAGATGATGAATCCAAAGAAGGAAATTAGACTCTGAAACACCAAAGAAAGATAAAAAAAGGATAAGGAAAAGGAGTTGTCATTTAGTCTTTTAATGAAAAGATGAAGAAAACTAAACACAAAGGAAAAACCTAAAGAAATTAATGTGAAGAAAACACATGTATGCTTCGTGTCTAATGGATGAAGTGCACAGATCAATGTATGTTAGAGAAAGGACAAGGATTCTTGTTACGCATGGGGAAGGTGTTAGGCACCCCCATATGCTCGAAGAATTTGGTCTTTCTAGGTTTCCTGCTTGCTAATGATCTAGTGTGTGTATGTTTGTTTACTCTTTATGCACATGCCTAAGATGAATGCGAAAACATGACAAATCAAAGAGAAGAAATGAATAAAAGGAAAATGATAAAGAAAATAATTTGAGGGATAATGTAGGTATTGAAAATGTCACTTTACTTTACGTCCTTAGGTGATGAAGAAAATCATGAAGATCGAAAATATTCGGAAGACGTTACACAAAATAGTGGAAATTTAGAAAATATGAGAAAATCAAAACAGAGAAAATAATCCTCATTCAGGTCTATGTCAACATTGTCAAACCTGTTAATGTACGCCTTCAGGTGACGAAAATCAATACGAAACAAGGTTGTAAAGTCAAATCAAAGGTGTGAAATGTCGCGTAGAAGGTAAATTCAATTTGATGCTGCAAACCATGATATACGTGAAGATATACAATGCATGTGAAGATGAATGCATGGAATGTATGCATAAGAATATGATATGCATGAGAATATATATGAAAATATGCATGAGATGTATAGATGACATGTATGAATGTGCATGAGATTATGTACGAAATTAATGCATGAAATGCATGCATGCGAACACATGTAGACGATGATAAATGCAAGACGTGAAATGTCAATGCCTATCTTATCTTTGGTGAGCTTCGCTTTGGTGACTCACCTTCAAGATCCCTCGATTGAGCTCACGCTTCTGCAGGGTTTGTCATCGGTAGTCGGTAGTCGCTTGACCAGTCTGTAAAACAAACTTACAGACCTCTCTCCTTCTCTCCCTATCTTAATGTAAGGCTAATCTATGTTGATTCCATGAATTAACATGGAGGCCAAATTAAGGAAGATAGGGATGAGGTCATAAGAGAGAAAAAGATGGGCTGCTCTCCTCCTTTGTCTACGTATACTCTCCTCTCCCTCTCTCTCTCATCCTCTCTCCTTCTTTCCTTGTGATGCATGGACTAAGATGAGGGGGTGCTTGGGACAGGAGGTGAAGGACAAACTGAGGTTGTGGGCTTCTCTCTGGTGTGAATGCCGTTGGGTGAGGTAAAAGGCGTTAACTGGACTGTATGCAACGCTTCTCTTCGGGTTTAGGTCTCTCCCTTCCATTCTCTCTCTCTCTCTTCTCGTGGTTGCATGGGCTGCATTAGGGGTGGCAACGGGTCGGATCGGGTCTACCTATACCTAGACTCAGACCCATCTTATTTCATGAGTCTAGGTCTGAGTCTGAGTCTGGGTCCTAAACTAGACCTAGAGTTATAAAGATAACGAGTCTAGGTCTGGGTCTTGAGTCTAATGAGTCTTCCAACTTATTTTCATTATTTTGAAGAAAATAAATTTTTAATTAAACTTAAAACATTGTAAATAAATGTGTTAAACAATCTTCTATCAATACACATATATTATGAATAAAATACAACCATAAATAAATATATAACATGAACAATATCATGAACCATCGATAGTTGAACAACACATAAATAAATATATCTAACTTTAATAAATTAACTTTGTCAATGTCCATATAACAATTCTCCATCAATGTGCATATCCCATATAAATTTTAGACTTTAAAGAGAATGAGATTTAAGAGTAGAGTAATATATATTATATATATAGTGTAAATATTATACATTACTTTTTATATTTAACTATAATATATTATAAATAAATCGGGTCTACGCATCCACGGGTCTAGGTATTTTTAGACCCAGATCCTACATAGTAAATGAGCGGGTCTAACGGGTCTGAGTCCACGGGTCTTTGGATCTCATTTTTAGGACCCAGACCCATACTTAATGGGTTTAGACCCGCGAGTTCTGGGTCCAGACCTGACCCATTGCAAGCCCTAGGCTGCATGAGTGATGAAGAGAAAGAGGAAGGACGGGAAATGGAGGAGGGATGAAGAGGCTAGTGAGGACAGAGGGAAGCAAGGCAGGGCTCTCCACGTACTCTCTTCTCTCTCTCTCGCTTCCTCTAAGTGCATAGGGTTACGGGTTTTGGGTGACAATGCTGGATGGGTTGTGGTTGTGTGAGGATGGCAACTGGAGGTGATGCTAAGGAGGATAAGTCTATGGTGGAGGGGAAGAACTAGGGTTAAGGAGATGGACTGGATGGTTGAGGAGAACGGGCTTGGGGATGAGTGCTCGTGGAGAGACCTAATCTATGTTCTCGCTCTCAACAAGGGGAGGTGACTGGAGGGAGCGTCGTATGAACTACGTGGGTGTTGGGGTGACTGGAGGGAGTGGCCGCTGGTTGTTGGTTGAGAAAAACCAGAACGACAGTGGCCAGAGGGAGAACGGAGACGGCAATGGGTTCCGGTTGGAAGGAAGAAGAAAATGGATGTTTAAGGAGAAGAAGAGGACTAAGGGAGAAGAAGAAGACCGGGAGAGATCACTGAGCCCTTCGTGCTCTCTCTCTCTCTCTCTCTCTCTTCCTTCCACTACATGGCCTAACGCGGAGAGGATGATTGCCGGTGCACTTTCGACGAGAAACTTGCAGCGTGCGGCTCATCCACGCTCAACTCCACTCTCCACTAGGGCCACGCGGACTCAGGGAGGAAGAACCAACGCATGCATGCAAGGAAAAAGGTGAGAAAGCCTACTTGAGCGCAGTGTCTTCTCCGGTGATAGTGTCTGTTTCGGCTCGAGCTTGTCGGCGCTAGAGGCGTCTGGCAGAGCAATTGGAGGTCGTGGGGAGCAAGGAAGATGGTGAGTGGAGGCTCGGAGGTCTGAGGGTTAAGTCTTACGTGCGTCCCAATCCTATCTCTCACTGCATAGGCAGTCAGCGGAGAACACGGACTAGAGGTGGAGAAGGGAGGCTGCCGGTGCGTCTTCTCCTCATGCACACCTTCCTCACCTCTCGACTATGCGGGCTTGCAGAAGAAGAGAGGACTGGACCGATGCAAGAAGAAAACATTGACACGTATATGTAAATTGGATTGGAAGCTCACCCGTGCCACGTGGGTTCGTGGGAGGACGTCGTCGACTGAAGGCCGGCGGTGATGGCCTCCCCACTACTTGAGCTTCCTTCCCTTCTCACCTCTTCTCTTGCAGCTGGCAAGGGGGACTGGGCTTCACAAGCTCGGTCATGCATCGGAGTCACCAGCTCTTCTTCTCCAGCTAGAAATCCTCTCCTTCGAACTTCATGGCCGCTGGACATCATGGTTGGAAGTGGCTACTAGCAGTGACTCAGATGAACCAGAGGAAGGGTGACTGGAGAGAACGGTGGCTGGCTTGATGGCAGGTGAGGTGTTGAAGAGATGGAGGGCTTGGAATTGAGATTCCTCCGGAGAGTGAGTGGGAAGTGTTGCTGTGCCTCTCCTTGTTGCCCTCCTTCCAACGAGCAGAAGAGAATGAGAGAGAGAGAGCCCACAGAAACTAGCAGTGAGTCCTTCCTAACAACCCCTCCAAGACACCACTAACAACCCTAACAAATCACCTTCCTAACAACCTATCCTAACAACCTACTAACAAATGCACTAACAAATCTTAACAACCCCATAACAAACCTAATAACCTAACCACCTAATAACAAACTAACAACCTTCTAACTAATTCACTAACAAACTCTAACAACCTTATAACAAACCCAAGAATTTTTGAAAAAGTGAACTTAAATGGGCTTTGGTAGGCTTGCTTGGGTTTAGGGTGCAATTAAACTTTAGGTTATTAGATTGGTTTATTGGATTTACATGGGTTTGATTAGGTTTGAGACATAACTAGGGTTCAGGATATGGTTTATTGTATTGATTATTCACTAGGGTTTTAGAATTAAAACAGAGGCTTAGGCTAGTTTTGTGGATGAAATTAGGTTAAGATGTCAAGTTGGCTTCGAGGAAAAGTGATTAAAGTCCCAATAGCCAAAATTCCACTCCAAAAAAAACTACCTATAATCCTGCAAAACTAGGGTGTTTACAGATGCTCCTCCCTGAGCGAGGTCGAAGGACGAATGGAAACAAGACCGATGCTCAAGGTTGACAAAGACATCCCGCCCAAGGCCACAAGAAAGTGTTAGCTGCTGGTTGCAAGTCACTTAGTCGGTGAACGCATCGAAAGTCATGACCTGCCATCAAAACGCCAATGCAGAAAATATATGCCAAACTCACGATGAAGACACAATAACCTAGATGCAAAATGCAAGCACGAAACGATACTGAAACCCGAACTTCAATGCTAATGATGAATACTAACATTGAATGTTGGTATTAATGCTGAGGTGAATGCGACTAGTGATGAATAATATGTGCTGATGAACGTTGATGCATGAATGAATGATGCATGCAATGCCTGACGTATGTCGACACATGGTGTAAGATGACAAGTTGACGACTTTATCAGCTCATGAAGGGCATGGTTGGTTATCACACTTGCCAAAAAGGCGTCAGACAAGAGTCATGGTGCTTGCTAATCGTAATTGGGCATGATGAGTTGTTGGACTTATCACCGAATAGTTTGGGTTGTTAGCCCACTTCGGACAATGTAACGATTGTCAATCGGGTAGTTTGGACTATCAGTCCAAGAGAAAGGGGACATGACAAGATACTAGACCTGTCGATTAAAAAGATAGACGCCTTGACGGGTGTCAATCGGGTAGTTTGGGGTACTAGGCCAAAGAAAGAGGTTAGTCTAGTCTATCTGGAACACGACCAAAGGGGACACCACCGATTCCAGTCATCACGAGTAGAAATTGAAAAGGGCATGGTAAGATAGAGGACTTACCGACTGGAGGGTATGGCAAGTTTCAAACTTACCGATCGAGAGGATATGGTAAGTTTTGGACTTACTAACTGAGAGATGACAAGTTTAGGACTTACCGACTGAGAGAATGACAAGTTTCGAACTTATCGAGAGAATATGGCAAATTTTGGACTTATCGATCGAAAATGACAAGTTGACGGATGCCAACTAGATAGTTTGAGATATCAGCCCTAAGAAAGAGATTAACACAACATCCGGAAAAACGCCTTGTAACAGAAAACAAAGTAGGATAACAAATCTATCAACTGAGAAGTAGTCGACGATAGTCCAGATGGCTGGAAAAACAAATTCGTCAACCGAGAAGCAGCCGGTGATGGGTCGGAAAGCAGGATAAGAGAACTCGTCAACTGACAAACAGTCGGTGATGGCTTAGAAATAGGAAAAAATGAACTCATCAACTAGGAAGCAACCAGTGACAGTTCGAGAGCAAGATAGACAAACCCGTTAACCAAGAAGCAGTCGGTGACGGTTCGTAAGGCAGAAAAGCAAACTCGTCAATCGAGAAGCAGTCGGTGATGGTTCAAGAGGCAAGAAAAGCAAACTCGTCAACCGAGAAGTAGCCGATGATGGTCCGGAAAGCAAGATGGACAAACACGTCAATCAAGAAGTAGTCAGTGATGGTTCAGAAGGAGCATAGACAAACATGCCAACCGAGAAGTAGTCGGTGACGGTTCAGAAGGAGGATAAACGAAGACGCCAACCGAGAAACAGTCGGTGATGGTTCGGAAGGAGGATAAACGAACACGTCAATCGAGATGTAGTTGGTGACGATTCGGAAGGAGGATAGACAAACACGCCAACCGAGTAGCAGTTGGTGACGGTTCGGAAGGAGAATACACGAACACGTCAACCAAGAAGCAGTCGGTGATGGTTAGGAAGGAGGATAGACAAACACGCCAACTAAGAAGTTGTCGATGACGGTTCGGAAGGAGGATAGAAGAACACGTCAACCGAGAAGCAGCCGATGACGGTTCAGAAGGAGGATAGATAAACACATCAACCAAGAAGTAGTCAATGACGGTTTGGAAGGAAGATAGATGAACACATCAACCGAAAAGCAGTCAGTGACGGTTCAAAAAGGAAAAGACGAACTCGTTAAACGGGAAGCAGTTGGTGATAGTTCAGAAGGTTGGAAAAGCGAACTTGTCAACTGGGAAGCAGTCGATGATGGTTTGAAAGGAGGATAGACGAACACGTCAACCGAGAAGCAGTCGGTGATAGTTCGGAAAGAGGATAGACGAACACGTCAACAAAGAAGTAGTCGGTGGCAGTTCGAAAGGAGGATAGACGAACACGTTAACCGAGAAGCATTCGGTAACAATTCGGAAGGAAGATTGACGAACATGCTAACCAAGAAGTAGTCAGTGACAGGTCAGAAGGAGGATAGACGAACACGTCAACCGAGAAGCAGCCGGTGATAGTTTGAAAGGAGGATAGACGAACATGCCAACCGAAAAGCAATCGGTGACGGTTCAGAAGCAGGATAGACAAACAAGTCAACCGAGAAGTAGCCGGTGACGGTTCAGAAGGAGGATAGACGAACACGTCGACCAAGAAGCAGTTGGTAACAATTTAGAAGGAAGATAGACAAACATGTCAATCGATAAGCAATTGGTGACAGTTCAAAAAGGAAAAGACGAACACGTCAACCGAGAAGCAGTCGGTGACGGTTCGAAAGGAAGATAGATAAAAACGTCAATCGAGAAGTAGCTGTTGACTGTTCGGAAAGAAGAAAAGCGAACTCATCAACCGAGAAGTGGTCGGTAATAGTTCGGAAGGTAGAATGGACGAACACGTCAACCGAGAAGCAGCCAGTGACGGTTCGGAAGGAGGATAGATAAACACATCAATCGAGAAGTAGTAGGTGACAGTTCGGAAGGAGGATACCAAAAAGGCAATTGACATGATACTGACATCAAGAGAATAATACCAAAAGGCAGCTGACATGCCTTTGGTAATAGGTGGATAATACCAAAAGGTAGCTGACATGCCCCTCGTATCAAAAGATAATACCAAAAGGCATTTGACATGGCCCTGGTATCGGAATGCTAGGGATGTTGCTGAAGAAGGGAACATAAGAAAGATGGGGGGCCTAGACAACTGGTTTAGCTAGGAAGCACTTGCTTGTAGGTGCACCCTGAACTGTGACTGCTTTGAATTGATGCTGTTTGTAGATTTTGCTGGTATTTCACTGCTCATACCAGACATTTTTAAGGGAAGTGGGTATCTATGGCCTGCTAGACTGAAAACTGACATTCTACGATCAAGAATGCTACTTGTGGTAACGACCTGCTATAGTTATGGCTTTGTAAGCATTGTAGTTGTAGCGATTGTCACTTTCCTAAAGGAATATGTACTTGACTATCATGCTGGAAGCACGATCTTAGGCTGCATTATCTTAGAATAGTCTGGATAATTTTCTATTTGGAGATTTTGGTCTAGACTCTCTGCACCATAAGTCGTGAGTCTGTGCCTCGTGAAGTGCCTGATGCACAGATTCTATCCAAAGAGAAGTTAACATCCTCTTGGTGAGCATAACTGACTTCTGGATACGGTTGTTGCAATCTGTGTGAGCTTGGTTAGACAGCAAGCGCCACACTCCCTAGTAGACGATGTGAAATGGTAACAAAGGGCAGATTGAGAGAGGTACCAGGACAAAACAGATGCCCCTGGTATCGATTCAAGCTACCAAATGTCATGGGGGTCTGGCTGCAAGTGCTCTAGACGTTCTATCCCTGTCTATGTAATCACCAGACATTCCCCAAGTAGTGCTAGTGGAACTTGGTTGACCGTGGGGATATTATTGCCAATGCTGCTGATTCTACAAGTTTGTATAGCTTATGTATTGGAAGGTGTCCTTGTTGTATGTGCACTTTGACCATAGTGTAGCTAAAATGTCCCTGATTAGAGATGCTCAATGAAATTCTGTAATGTAATGTGAAATGCAAGTAGAAAGACTGCAACAAGCAAGGTAATGGTAGTGATGGATTTTATTGTTGTACGGAGGCATGCTGATGGATGATGGATGAAGCTATTACTTAAGTAGGTAAACATGTTTTATTGATTAGCTATGACTTTTGTTTGTTGTGATTTTTGTTTGTTTGCCCTCTGTAGGGTTGGAAAGTTTCATGCCTATTGGAGGAGGACACCTTTACCTCAGCTGGCCCTACCAAGACTCATAAGCTGTGGGTGGTTCTCGTAGGATGAGAGGTGGCGCTCAAGCTTGCTGTGTGGTGGTGGGATAGACCAGGCTTCATGCCAAACTTTTTAAGGTTCCCCACCTGCTCTTTTGAATTTACATGATTTATTTTTCCTCCCTCATAGGCATACAACTTCACTCTATACCTGACTTGGAGGTAAAAGGCACCTGATCTGGGTTGAAGGCTTTTGCTACAAGAAGGGGGGCTAGTCCTTCAAAGGTGTGGTTTTACCAGGCGCATGCTTAACCTCCTCTCCAAAATATGGTAGGGATAGAGCAATGCTGCATGCCTCTTACTCTTGGACTAACTTCTGTCTTGTAATTTCTTTTATGCCCATGCAAAGGTATTGTAACACCCGTAAAATTCAATTTTGTAATTATTTACATTTTATGAATTTTATTCCTGGACGGGAGTTACTGTTCTGAGGCTCGTTGTGTGGTTCTATGCTTTTGAGCTTGGGCCTCGTGGGCCGGCTTCTATTTGTGTGTCCCTGTGTGTGGCTTGGCACTGTACATTGTGGCACTGTGCCTGTAGGGCTCGGGTGTGGGTCGGTGTGGGGCCCGAGTATGGGTCCATGTGGGGCCCAGGGGTGGGGTCCACGTGGGGCTCACATTCGTGGGTCGTTGGTTGTGGATGGTGGTTGGGCGGAGTGGTTGGCTGCTCATGCGGTGTGCCAGTGGCTGAGACAGGCAGGTGAGCACGTTCCCAGCTACTGTGGGCGTAGGTTTTATAAGCCGCACCGTACTCCTCCATCGCCATCATCGTCTTCTCCTTCCTTCTTCTTCCTTTCCCCTCCTCCTCAACGGTGCGTCTCTCCTCTTCCCCACCTTCTTTCCCTTCCTTCCCACTCCTCCTTCTCCACCCCCTTCTCCTTTTCCCTTTCTCCTTCCACCCGACCTCCTCTGTTTCCCCTGCATCCCGTGTTGAGAGAGAGGAAGAGATTGAGGGAGCGAAGCGGAGGGCTATGACGGCTTGTGGCGGTGCGTAGAGCTTGGGTGGAGCGTCCTTGGGGTCGTGGCATGGCCGTGGTTGTGTCGGAGTTCGCCGAATTCACCTGGGGTCGTGTCGGAGTTCGCCGGAAGTGTTTTCAGGTATACATCTCCACCTCATGTACTAGAGAGCATGAA
Organism: Posidonia australis; assembly: GCA_024699735.1. NCBI lineage: Eukaryota > Viridiplantae > Streptophyta > Magnoliopsida > Alismatales > Posidoniaceae > Posidonia > Posidonia australis. The sequence goes on along the minus strand of JAMKQA010001630.1, from coordinate 6,785 downwards.
ATTGGTAGTAAATGCTAGTATTGCAAGGAATCTAGGTAAATTTACTTTCCTAGAATTTATTGTGATTTTATGAGAATTTATGGCGAATTTATTGGCATTTATGATGGTTGGTGCGTTTTGGGTCCTTTTGACCCTTTTGCCTTTGCGATTTTATAACTTGATGCATGGTAAATCAATTTTGGTTTTGTTTGTTGGGTTTTGGAGTAGACTCGAGGGTCTACATCTTATTTTTTATGCAAGATTTTTGGTGCTTGTTTAGGGGGCCGATCGGAGGTCCCAGTTGGGGCGATTTCGAACGGTAGGGTTTGGGTCGTTTTCTGGTTTCGTAGAATTCGACATACCAAAATGGAAATGGCATATCGAATCAGTGGATTTCAGTGTACCGATTCCGTTTGGCATACCGTTTTTCTGTCAGTTTAGGTCTTGTGGTCGAAATTCGATTTTTCGATTTTGGACAGTGGCTCGAATCAAGAGATTTCAGTCGACCGAACTAGCTTTGGTATACCGAATTTAGCCTGAGTGTTGACTATTGACCCGATTCAGTCGATCGATCCAGATCGGCCTACCAAACCAGGGTTTTTGGCATACTGAATCTGTTTTCGGCATGTCGATTCTGGGCCCAATTTAGTTTATAAAATGCGTTTTCCAAGGACTTTCTGGATTACCGTGTTTTGTCCCATTGAGAGGGACTATGGGCCATCAGTGGTGGTCTTTTGGGACACCTGATGCGCCATTTTGCCGAGGTTTTGGAAGAATTTTCAAAGATATGAAAATGCGTTTGGAAACTAGATTTCAAGGAAATAGTTGGCCTGTTTTGGAAAATGTTTTCCTAGTTTTCTGTGTGCAGGCCAAGACAGTGTGGGACCGTGTTGTCGAGACCAGGGAATGTGACAACATTCTCGGGTGGTCGGGCGCGACTCCCTAGTTGAGGTTGGGGGCAGAGATACCTGAGGCTGAGGGGCATCGGGTCTTAAGGCTTGGGTTGTGGTCCGCGGGTTGAGGTGTCTTGTGGCATGACGGGGAGGTATGATACTTCTACTATCGCTGTGAGCATTGAGGCTCAGGTGTCGTCGGGTGTGGAGGTATGATACTCCTTCTTGAGCACTGTGTGGAGGACGCTGTAAGGAGGCCTACCCTATGGTGGCCAGTGCGGGTGGGACACGTGCCCCGTAGCTGGTAGTGTCTTGAGAGACAGGACAACCTTCCTAGGGAGGGGTTGGCTTTTAAGGGTTCTCCTGAGAGAGGAAAATCATGGGATAGTGAACGCTCCTACACAGGGTGGCCGTCACCGTGGCAGTGCAGAACGCTAGGGTCACTTCTCAGTGGACTGCGTATGGCCAGAGTTTGGTTGCCTAGGGTCAGGCTTCCCTACTCACTGTGTGTGGTTTTGGCCATTGAGGGCCTTTGCTTATAGTTTTGGGCTAGTAGGGCCCCAGTTGTGGTTTTGGCCAGTGTGGGCCTGGTTTATGAGGTTTTGAGAAAATGGTTTGCTAAATGAATTTAAAAGGAAATCGATTATAATTTTGTTTTCCGTGGTTTTCGTGGGGTGCGTACTGGGTGACTTTGGTCACTCATATGTTTTTCCTTGTGTTTTTGGTTTGCAGGTGTAGGCATGCAGACGTGTAGCGTAGGGCATATAGTCTGGAGTCTCCTAGCCGCACACATAGGTTCCTGGTAGTTAGATATTTACTGTTTGGCTTTAGTTTTTCCGTAATTTAATTTGTTGAAATTATTGTAGAAAATTTGGGGCGTGACAGATTCTAGTATCAGAGCTCTAGGTTCACTAGGTTGCACTACACCTAGGGTGTCCGGTCTTGAGACTGCATAGGTTTTGCATGTATGGTAGAGTCTGCACCTGATTTTCGGCATGGTTTTCTAGTTGTTGCTTATTCTGTGGTGCAGGTAGTTTGTCTTTCTCTGGCAAGATGCCTCCTCGTGGTCATAGGGGCAAGGCCCCTGTCGAGGAGACCGAGTCCCGAGAGGATATAGGTGGATGGAAGGCAGTTCGTGCAGAAACTGAAGAATTGGGCACACGGGATTTCCCATGCGTTCAGCAAGGGTAGTGCTAGTGGGCCGTTGGGTGAACCGTGGCTGAACCAGTTCACGAAGCTTCGTCCGTCGTCGTTTAAAGGCAAGGTCAGTGCTGAGGAGAGCGAGGTTTGGCTGGAGAAGGTAGTGATGATGCTGGAGAGCATGGCGTGCCCAGAGGAGCATTGGGTGCAGTTGGCAACCTACCTGCTGGATGGTGAGGTAGATAGGTGGTGGAAGTCAGTGAGGCAGTTGAAATTCCTAGGCTCAGTCACTGTTAGCATCTAGTGGAAGGATTTCAATGTGGCCTTCTATGACAAGTATTTTCCCGCTCATGTGAAGGAGCAGCTTCACCGAGATTTCCAGAGTTTGGAGCAGGGCACAATGTCGGTGCTCGAGTATGAGACTGAGTTCGTATGGCTGGAACGCTTTGCTCCTGCCTATGAGTCCGAGGAGGAGCGGGTGCAAAGGTTTCTGGACGGCTTGAACCCTGGGCTACGGGTGAAGGTGATGGGTTGTAGGTGCCACACTCAGGAGGACATGGTTGGGATGGCTTACCGCTTTGAGGCGGTGTACCAGAAGTTTCTGGAGAGTCGTCCCAAAGGGAAGGGTAAGTCTTCTTTTACCTCCCGGTTCTCTTTCTTCGGTCCTCCAAGTGTCGGTAATTTGGGTAGCCCTGAGAAGAAGCAGAAGGCGAGGTCCAGTATTTCCTCTGCAGGCCGGTAGAGTTTTACAGGTAGTAGCGTAACTGGCCTCAGTCAGACAGGGTCTAGTGCTCCCGGTGGGAACCAGTGCTTCAACTGTGGTCAGGTGGGCCACATCATTGCATATTGTCCTCAACCTAGGCGGACCTCAGCTCCTTTGGTGTGCTATAATTGTGGGAAGGTGGGACACGTTCAGAGATCTTGTCTGGAACCGCCTAAGAAGGAAGGAAGCCCACCGCAGCAGCCGACTAGGGGATGGGTGTCGCAGCTCCAAGCACTGGGTCTTTGGGAGATGTTGTTGAGGGTAAGAATGAATAGTTGGTTTTGTAACCCTTTGAGATATGTTGTAATCTCCTTGTAATCTGGACATCTGCTTGATTGTATGGATGTGTGGTGTTGTTTTGTTTGGCCATCAAGTTCTTTTATTATGGCTGGTCGGATGGCCAAGGTGTTGTTTGACTCAGGGTGTTCTTTCTCCTTTATCTTTGAGTCTTTTGCAGTAGAGTTGGGAGAGAGACCAGCTAGACTGACCTTTCATCTTAGCGTGGTGATGCCGTTAGGGGAGCATAGTTTGGCATGGAGGTATCTGCAGTCTGTCAACTTGACGCTGAATGGCAGAGAGTTCGACACCAGCCTGAGCGTGATGGACATGCAGGAGTACGATGTGATACTCGACATGGATTGGTTGGCGCAACAGTCTGCTTTGATCGACTGTGCTAGGAGGAGAGTCTATTTTGGGTCTCTTGAGGTTGGGTCTTTCTTTGTGCAAGGTGGGTGTCAGGGTGAGCCTAAGCTTGTCATTTCAGCTATGAAGGCTTATAAGTCTTTGGTCAGGGGTTGCGTGGGGTATCTAGCCAGTATAGTTACCTCCACTTCTCCTAGGTTGGGTGTTCACAACATTTCTGTGGTGTGTGAATATCCCAACATTTTCCCTGACGATTTGCCTGGTATGCCACCTCACAGGGAAGTAGAGTTCTCGATTGATCTGATCCCTGGTTCTGGTGCTGTGTCGAAGCCTCCTTACCGTATGGCGCCAGCGGAACTGCGAGAGCTCAAGACTCAGTTGCAGGAGTTGCTGGACAAGGGGTTTATCAGGCCGAGTGTGTCTCCTTAGGGAGTGCCTATCTTGTTCGTCCTCACGAAGGATGGTTCGCTCCGACTGTGTATAGATTATCAGATGCTGAACTAGATCACGGTGAAGAATAAGTATCCCCTGCCCTGCATTGATGACCTGTTCGACCAATTGTAGTCTGCATCGGTGTTCTCGAAGATTGATTTGAGGTCAGGATATTACCAGTTGAGGATCCGAGACTCAGACATTCAGAAGACTGCTTTCCGAATGCGATATGGGCATTACGAGTTCACGGTCATACCTTTCAGCTTGACCAATGCACCGGCTGCATTTATGGATCTGGTGAACATAATTTTCAGCCCTTTTTTGGACCAATTCGTTGTTGTTTTTGTTGATGACGTGCTGGTCTATTCTCCTGATGTTGAGACTCACGCCATGCACCTGAGGGCAGTTTTGGATACTCTGAGGCATCATCAACTGTATGCCAAATTCTCCAAGTGTGAGTTCTGGCTGAGTGAAGTCATGTTCCTTGGCCATTAGATTTCTGGAGAAGGCCTCAGGGTGGATCCTGCCAAGGTTGAGGCGGTGAGTAGTTGGGAGCGACCCAGGACAGTGTCAGAGATCAGGAGTTTCTTGGGTCTGGAGGGCTATTATAGGAGGTTTATCAAGGATTTCTCCTCCATAGCTACGCCTTTAACAGAGTTGACCAGGAAGAGTGTTCCTGTTTGCCGGGACCAGAATTGTGAGGCGAGTTTCTAAGAGCTAAAGTCTCATCTGGTTTCTGCCCCAATGTTTACTCTACCTTCTGGAAGTGGTGGCTTCACTGTGTATAGTGATGCTAGCAACGTTGGGTTAGGATGTGTTCTGATGCAGCATGGCAATGTCATCGCATATGCTTCGCATCAGCTGAAGGATCATGAGAAGAACTACCCGACCCATGATTTGGAGATGGCTGCCATAGTGTTTGCTCTCAAGCTCTAGCGACACTATCTCTATGGGGAGCAGTTTGAGGTCTTCACGGATCATCAGAGCTTGAAGTATATCTTCACGTAGAGGGACCTCAATTTAAGGCAGCGCCGCTGGGTGGAGTATTTGAAGGACTATGATTTCAGCCTGTCCTACCATCCTAGCAAGGCCAACGTGGTTGTCGATGCCTTGAGTCAGCGTATGCACGTGATGGCGAGCTTGATGGTCAAGGAGTGGACCATGATGGAGGATCTAGTGAGCTGCAGGCCAAAGTGGCAAGCTTGGGGAACAGTTGGTGCCTGGGTGGACAACCTGTCTGTTCACCCTAAGCTATTAGAGTTTATCGTCGCCTATCAGCAGTTGGATCTGTTTGTTCAAGCTGTGTTTGAGAAGCTCGAGGCTGATGGAGAGCCTCATTTCTCTGTTGGGGCATATGGAGAGCTGAGGAATGATATGCGTTTGTATGCGCCCCAACATGAGGAGGCCAAGCGGAGGTTGTTGGATGAAGCGCATCGGTCTAGGTACACTATTCACCTTGGTAATACGAAGATGTACCGAGACCTGAAATGGAACTTTTGGTGGCCTGGCATGAAGAGAGATGTTGCTGACCATGTGGCGAGGTGTACTACTTGCCAGTTAGTCAAGGTAGAGCACTAGAGACCTGGAGGGACCTTGCAGCCGTTGGATATTCCTATGTGGAAGTGGGAGCACATCTCGATGAACTTCATGACTGGTTTGCCGCGGACTTAGAAAAAGAACGACATCGTGTGGGTGATCGTGGATCGACTAACCAAGTTTGCTCACTTCTTGGCCATTCGGGTGAAGCTTCCAATGCACCGCTTAGCGGAGTTGTATGTCTCTAAGGTGGTGAGGTTGCATGGTGTTCCGATGTCCATCGTGTCAGACAGAGACACGAGGTTCACCTCGAGGTTCTGGAGAACTCTGCAGGAGGTCTTTGGCACTGTGCTCAACTATAGCATGGCATTTCATCCTCAGTCGGATGGTCAGACAGAGAGGACTATCCAGACGCTGGAAGATATGCTCAGAGCATGTGCCTTAGACTTTCAAGGGAGTTGGGAGGACCATTTGTTGCTGATTGAGTTCGCCTACAACAATGGTTATCACTTGAGCATCGGGATGGCGCTGTATGAAGCTTTGTACGGTAGGCCATGCAGATCACCGGTTTGCTGGAGCGAGGTGGGCGAGTGTCAATTGATTGGTCCTAAGCTTGTGCATCTATATGCAAACAAGGTGGATTTGATCTAGAGCAGGTTGTTGGCTGCACAAAGTCGGCAGAAGAGCTACGTGACAGGAGGCGGAGACTGCTGGAGTTTTTGGTGGAAGACTATGTGTTTTTGAAGGTATCGCCGACCAAGGGTGTCATGAGGTTCGGGAAGCGTGGCAAGCTGAGCCCTCGCTATATTGGCCCATACTAGATCACCCAGAGGATCGATGAAGTTGCTTACCGATTGGATCTACCACTAGAGATGTCGTCTGTGCACGACGTGTTCCATGTCTCCATGCTGAGGAAGTGCCTAGCTAGCGTTTCTCATGTGATCCCATTTCAGCTAGAAGGGCTCTAGGAGGATTTGTCCTTTGTGGAGGATGTCATCGAGAGTGTTGACCGCAAGGAGTAGGTGCTGCGGAACAAGGTGATTCTGTTGGTCTTGGTGCGGTGGTGGCATCATGGAGCCGAGGAGACCACGTAGGAACGTGAGGAAGCCATCCTAGCCCAGTACCCGTATCTTTCCGCCTAGTGATTTTGAGGGCGAAATCTTCTTTTAAGGGGGTTAGGATGTAACTGTTGTAAATATGTCTTGAATTATGTCTTTGTTTCAGGGTTAGTTTGGTCATTAGACCATTTAGGTGCCCTAGTATTAAAGTAGGCTAAGGCACAAATTATGTAACCTCTTTGGTCATTATGTAGCCCTATTTTGTCTCCAATTGTATAGAGAGAACTCCTCCCTCTTCTCTCCATATCTAGGGTTTCATGTGAGGTTCATCTGTGGGGGAGG
>JAMKQA010001629.1:0-26217 GCA_024699735.1 Posidonia australis | reverse complement strand
GATTAAAACGAACTTCAAAACAATGAAATGACAAGTTTGATAAAGTCATTACTTATACTGGATTTGTTGTCAATGATTATAATAAATGTGTGTATAATAAAATGATTGGTGATAAATGTGTAATTCTATGTCTCTATGTAGACGACATACTTATTTTTGGTTCTGATTTAAATGTGATTTATGAGATTAAAAGTTATTTATCCAAAAACTTTGATATAAAAGACATAGGACAAACTGATGTGATTCTAGCTAGCAATCAAAATCATTAAAACTTTAAGTGAAATTGCTTTGTTACAAATATATTATATTGAAAATTTAATTAAGAAATTCAATTTCTCTAACATTAAGCCTACTTGTAGTTCTATTAACGTGGCATTAAAATTGCATAAACAAGACAGTTTTCCTATAATTCAACCTAGATATACTCAAATTATTGGCAGTCTCATGTATCTTACTAATTACACAAGACTTGATATTGCATGTTGTAGACACCTCGATTTTGAGGTGACTCATAGATAAGCTTTCCAGATGTTGCTTTGGATGTGGCTAATCCTTGAATCCCATTAGCTAATCCCATCCCAAACCTACAACAGGTCCACATCCTAATTAGAAATTTAAACAAATAGGGGAGAGCACCAAGTTAGAGCACCAAGCTAGAGCACCAAGCCAGAGCACCAATATTGAGCACCTAGCTTGAGCACCTAGCTAGCACACCACGCCAGAGCACATAAGTGGCGCACCTATCTAGCGCACCAACCTGGCGCACCAAGCTGGCGCACAGCCACTTCTCAGGCTACTGGCTGCTGGCTTTCCACCTCCCATGTTTGTAACCTTTGCCAACGAATATGTCATGGAATCTTCCCAGGCTCTTCGTTTACGAGACTGCTTGTATTCCATGGGAGTTACCCTTGAGAAATTCCTATATAAGGACACCTATAGGCAACCATTGGAGTGGGCTGATCATCTTGAGAGAAGTTAGAAACACCTTGAAAGAGATCCAGTGCAAACTACTGCAAGCCAGTCTCGTTTCCCCAAGCATTCCTTTGCATTCTAAAGCATTCTCAGCCCTTCCAAAGCAACAAAGGATCTTATTATTTTTGATATTTCAAGAGAAGGAACACCTTGGACAAGGTAAGTCCTCCATGCATTCCTTTGCTTTTGCTTAATTCCTGCATTAGATAAAATATGCCATGCATCTCATAAGCTGATTTTCTTCTTATTGCTTGCATGAGTTACATGATGAGATAATCACCCCATGTATAAGATATTCTGCATATAAAATCTGAATAAAAATTCTGCACTATAATATTCCAACAAATGATCTTTCTTTGCACAATAAATCTTTGATTCATGCATATATATGCAAGAATATGCAATAGATATGTTCTTTATGAAGTCATCACTTGCATATGGTTTGTCAAGCTTATTTTCTCATGCATATTCTTTAAGATCCCATGCAAGTACTTTCAGCCATGAACCTATGATTTGATATGATTTAGAATCAAATGATAAAAGACATTCATTTGTTAGTGTTTCATCATGTTTTAATCTTTTATCATCTGCATAATTAATCTGGTTAAGAAAATTGCATTGCATCTCTGAATCTGGACTAGATTCTGGGTCAGACTGCAGTCTGATTCAAATTTTCTGTGAAGCACCATTCTGGAGCACCAACTTGGCGCACCCAACCAGAGCACCACTCTGGCGCACCATTCTGGTGCACCAGCCTAGTCAGAGAAGCAAAACATCCTCTTTTGCATCCCCATCTGCATGGTTTGCTGGATGACTTTGAATCTTATTCTTTTAGCATTGGTTCTCTGATATTTCATGGTTTTGCATGCATGTTTTCAACTCTAAATGACATTGTTTTCTAGTTGTTTTATACTTTGTGTTTTCAGTCCATGGTTCAAAATCTAGTAGGCTGATTGTACCTTGCTCCTATATGGAGATTCTTATGCATCAACCCATGATCCATGTGACATGGCCGAACTTGGTTGTTTTCATTTGGCATGAGTAGAGTGTGATCTTGTGTGAGGCTTGCAACCCTTGAGCACAAGATCCACGAGCTTCTCATACTTGCATGTCTTTCATTTTTGAAGGATATTTTCCATTTACAAGAATTTTACATTGCATAATGTTCTGAGCGCATTTATATATGATTTTGTACTGCATGGATTCCTGTTTTTCTCCAACACATCTTTCTGGCCACACAGGAGTACATAGGTGGCACACCAGACTAGAGCACTAGTCTGGCGCACCTAACAGGCGCATCAGCCTGTTTTCAGTAGCACACAGTAGTTTTTCGCATGATTTTTAGCATGTTTTCCCGTTTTGATTTGCTTCTGGTTTTCTTCCTTGATATATCAGGAAGATCCAATTCTGTTTTTAGCCCTTTTTATGCATGGTAAATCACATTTTGCATATAGTAAAGCAAGGATGAAAATCACTCGATGTTGTTAGATCTTTTGATCATTTCCGTGCAATATCCTTGCACTAGGGCTTGACCCATTACATGGGTGACATTTCTGAGCATTAGGACACACCCTACATCTCATGCACCCCTATTTTAGCATAAGACACCACTCACACTTAGCATGGCATGGCATATCGCCCTCGGGTGTACAATATAGGCTGAAAAGCCGACCTTTCATAAGCAAACAAGAAACCTATAAAAGACCGATTTATCGGGTGCACGAGGGTGCCTAATACCTTCCTCGTGCGTAACAGGAATCCTTACCCATTTCTGGTTTTAGACCTTTCCATTGGTTTTCTATATGCATGATTTGAATGATTCTTTTATGGTTTTCCTTGTCTTCCATTTTAATAGACTAGGTGGCGACTCCTGCATTTTTATTTTATATTTTTTACCGTGACTTTACCGATCCTCACGTATTTGGCCTTTTGTGCCAAGTCCCAAGGCTATCGCTGGCATGGTTACACATGTGATGTAAATATCTTAAGTAGATATATAATAAATCCTAGTAAAACACATTAAAAGGCTACAAATAGAGTATTTGCTTATTTAAAAGTCATAAGTGATTATGTGTTACATTATTCTAGTAATTCTAGAATTCTAGAAGCCTATTGTGATGCTAATTGGGCATTTATTTCAACTAAAGTTAAGTCTACTAGTAGGTATACTTTCTTTTTAGGAGGTAAAGCTATATTATAGAAATCTTCGAAACAAACTTCAATTAAGATAGAAAAAGATCATTTCTAAATCATTTCTTCATTTATGTTACCCATGTCATGTTGGTTTCATCCAAACCCCAATCCATGGATTTGAAATCTATAACATCTTTTGAGACAATTAAGATAAATCATTTCTTCAATCAAGATCTCTTATGAACATATTTTTGAATAACCATTGGTTCTAAAGTATTAGAACTTTCCATAGAAACTTATTTTCATTGAATTATTGCATATTTATTACATATATAGAATACTAATTGCCTCAAATATGCATCAGTCATGCAAACAAAGGTGGTGACAGTGCTTCATTTGATGAAGGTGGTGAATCGTTTATTGGGTATGGCGGAAATAGACGCCTGTTCTTCAAAGGTGATCCAATCATAATAGGAGATGGAGGAGTTTGTCCATTTGGTGGCATCAATGGCTCCACTTCAGGAGGTGACGAAGGCGGAAATGTAGAGACCGAAGGTCCATCTGCAACGGAAGATGGAGGTAGTTGTCTATTCGGTGGCATTGACGGATCCACTTGAGGAGGTGAAGAATATGGAAATGTCGAGGTTGAAGGTCCATCGGCAATGGGAGACGGAGCAACGGGAGATGGAGGATGATTGACACTTGATGGCGGTTCTGATGGTGACGATTCGTTTGAGTCGCATGGAGGTTTTGGAGAATGCTTTGGGGTTGACTTCTTGTGGTGATGTTTCCAATTAGTTTTGCAATCAGATTGCTTGTGGAAACACACCTTTTTAACCTTTGACTTGTAGCAATAACAATACCGTTCACAATCATCTCTTCTTCTGCATGCATGAGATTTTGCTTTAGCAAGGTCATCATTGAGAAGATCGTCATTAGACGTTAAGGTACTTTCCACTTCATCAACGTCCATCAACATGTTTTCATTGCCTGTAATCAAGAGAACATAGCAGCAATAGTGAAAACTTGTAAGATGAAAAATAAAATAAATAAGTGATATGCAATGATTAATGGATCCTTCTCTTAATTTGCCAACAAGTTATTATAACATTTTAGAACAAGCAATTTTCCGTGCCAACTTAAATGAAAAATAATGAGTTAAAAAAATAAAATAAAATGAAGTAGAGCATAATTACTTGTAATGTACGTGTTATAGATGAAAAAGGTACGTGAACATGCTAGTTTTGTTATTTAGAACAAAATATATTTATAAAAAAACATGCATATTCCTTGAAATAACCGTTGATCAAAACAAAAACAAATAACTTAAAGAAAATTCTTACAACTATAGAGGGCGAAGAGACTGGTAAGGACACAAAAGAGAAGAACCACAGTTATTGTCTTCATTTTCATACGCTACTGGTGATGTAGAAACACAGGATGATAAGACACATTTATAGCATATGTGTGTAGTTTCTCTTTTAATTATGGCGATTCTCAAGATTTTCTCATGCAATAAGGCTTTGTGCATGTGAATTAAAGAACACTGAAAAATTTTCTAATTGTCAAAAAGGAGAAGCGTAAATGATTTGGTCATATCCTGTGGATATATAGAAAATCATCTTAGATTTTACTTGTAATCTCCATAAGCGAGCTTGTCCATGTATACCAAATCTTACACCAAATAAGAAGTTTGCATGATTTTATCGGTGTACGGAATGATGTACACAAAATATTTTCCTGTATGTACTGTAATAAATAATGTGGTTCACCACGTATCATCTGACGAGAAAGGAGATTAAATTACAAAGTCTTTCATGTAAAAGTTCAAATTACGTTGTTTTGGAACACTATCATCTTCTTGCACTTTATTTTGATTAATAAACAATCCACATAGACAACAACAATGTTCATGGTAACCCAATTAAGGAAGATATAGCATCATTGCTTACTAGATTGGGGATCGATCATGGGGATGTGAGTGGCCAAGCGGGTGATAGAAAATAGGTTTTTTTGATAGATGATTTGTCTATGAGTTAGGGAGAGATGTCTGTATTTAATTGGTCAAGTAGTAAATATTTTGGTGGTTATACAAGAAGTTTGGGGTTCGGACATTAAGACATTGAAATTGCTGAATGTTTGTTACTTTCATTTTCTAATCATTTTTTTTCTTTCTAAAATTATAAAATAATGAATAATATTTTATATATTTATCTAACAACTTTGATTTCAATTTGAAGTATAACATTCAAGTATAATGTATAATCATTTTGTTTTTTTTTTTTTTTCAATTTTTTTCTAGAATTATAAATTAATGAACACTGTTTTATATATTTATTTAACAACTTTGATTTCAATTTGAAGTATAACATTCAAGTATAATGTATTAGTTATGAATTTTTAAGTTTTAATAGTTTATATTGAATGTAGTAATAAAATATGATTTTAGTTCTTTACTTAAATACTTAATAGTTAGATTAATTGCCTAAACAAGAATTTACCACATATCCTAATCATTTTATATTGTACCGTGCACGCACAACGTCATAAGTAAGGATAGAATCATGAAGGTAAATGGTTTATACTTGTTCCATAATGGTAAGGTAAACATGTTCAGTAACCACCTTATTTACAAGCCAACTTTTTGTCAAGAAAGTGGGTCATAGTGTTTGTCAACAAACATTGAGCTGAACAAGTATCAAAAGTGCTATGTCACTAAATATTTCATATATTCTCATTGATCAACACATTGGTATACCATGTTTAAGATGAATCTATCATCCTTGTGATGTGTTCTCTCCATCACTCCTCTCGACGTCGTTGTAGTCAAAGTTAGGTTGTTCTATTCAACTTGATCTTGATTTGTGAAGTGTAGCAAGAGGTCAAGGGTCACAAGGAAGTTCGACGAAAACCCTACAATGATCAAGTCAATGTAGAACAATGGTGTAAATAGTGAATCAAACGGTAAACCATGGTTGATCTTGTATATGGGATCGTATATACTTACGGGTGACAACCTTCAATTGAATATGGACATTTTTTTTTTTGGTTTTTAAATGAAGTTAGTTTTTCTTCTCTTTCTTGAGGTCGCACCAGTGGACAAGCAATTTACAAGTCAATATAGAAGATAGAAACGCAAGAACCCCCTTACTTGCTAATCGCTTCTTACAAGTCAACGTAATTACTACTATGAGACCACTTGTTATGATGTCACTAGCTTCGTCCCCACACGCTCTTGACTTGGACGTTTTCTTGCTAATTTGTTCCACCCAACCCAATAAGAATGTAGTTGTTGAATGCTGCCGTGGGTGTTGATGTTGTGTAGGCATGCCCCACAAAGATGCAAGAAGAATTTGACTATGGCTTATGGATAAATGCAATTAACCATGTCCTAGTGTGGAACCATCAAACCGTGTGGACTGGTTTATAGAGTTTAGGCTCATTTTCTAAGAATTTAGTTTTATCCGTCTAGACTAATACTTTATGAGTTCTCGTTTACTAGTTCAAATCCATTCTTTCATAGACAATGCATTGTGTATTTGGTTGTGTAAGTGTTTGTGATTAACGAAATAGAAATATTTGGAATGAAAACGAAAACCATTAATCATACAACTCTTGTATATCTTCACTCTAGGATTAGGACTACAAGTTAACCATCTAAGTTCCTCCGCAACTTGCTCTCTTTTTTCATCACATGGCATTCAAACCTAGTAAAAAAGATGATGCAAGTTTAAATTAAGTCTATTCTAACTAACATACATCGACAATGCTAGATGTAATTTCTATTCATATGTTTTCTAAACCATTGTAATAATTCCACATCATGAAGTCGTTCTACTTCCCTTTGTTGTGCACGAGGATGCAAAACCCATAGAAATTGAAGATGCTTTCTATGCAAAGACGTTATAATGAAACTTACTTACTTATTCATAAGAAAAAAAGTTTTAATTTAACTTATAACATACTTACTCATGACATCCATCAATTTCTGTACAAGTGAAGAGCACATATCAATGAGCCAATGTCAATGTATGCTCATCTAGCCTCTGCAATCATCGATTGCCGCTCCTCCATCGCGAAGTCGTTGGAACTCACCGGAGGCCTCCACTCCTTGCCACTGCATCAGGGAGCTCCTCCATACCTCCACGAACCCCTCTGCGTCGCCTAACCGCCGTCCCAGAGCCTAAAGCACCACCCGTGCCACCACCGTTGTCGTCTCCAAAACAGGAGACGAGGGGAACACACTAGACGTCCCTGATACCCTCTAGCCCCTCTAAAGTGTCCATTGTGCCGCTGGGAAGTTCCTTCTCAAGCCATCGCTCCATCCCAGTGGCAGCCATGTTACCAGTCGCTCCGTTGTCGTCTTCTCAAGCAACGACATCTCCTCGCCTGAGCTAGAGGTGGGGGAGGCCTCTCAGGCCTCCCAAGACCAGCCCACAGCCCTGGAGGTGCTCGTCGTGACGTCCTCAAGCTCCTCCGACCACCTCCTCCACCTTCCCGCCGCTGTGCCGTCGGAGGCTCGCCGAGTCCCCACCGGAGTGGAAGCGTCGACGATCCGCTAGTGATTTTCGAAACAACTAGATTTATGAAATTATATTTTAGTTTTCAATAATCACATTTAGATCCTCCTTTCATTACATTTAGGTCCCTAGAATTTCTTTCAGATCATTTTTTCTTGCATCCAGGTCCTTTTTTCTTACATCTAGGTCCTTTCTTGCATCCAGGTCCTTTTTTATTATTCTTAGGTCCTTTTTTATTACACTTAGGTCCTATATGTTTGTGTTTAAGTCCCTAAAGATTTAAATAAGTTTCATTTCTTTATTATTTTTGTAAATATTACATGAGTTGTCCTGTTTAAGTTTTAATTTCATTTTTAGTCCCATATATGTTTGTTTCTTCACAGTTAGACCCCTATATTCATGTTTTCTTTGCAAATGAGTCCTAAAAATTTATTTTGTGACTCCTGAATTTTCCTGTTTTAAAAGTGCAATGTAAATATTGCACATTTTGTTCTATTTAACTTTTAATTACATTTTCAGTCCTATTCATGCATGTTTTATCACACTTAAGCCCATGAGATCATGTTTTCTTTGCATTTAAGTCCTGAGCTTTTGCATTTTGCCCCTAGAGTTCTTTGAAAAGAGTTTCTTTTGTATAATTTGCATTTAAGACCTTAAAGTTATCTATAATTACACTGATCATGTAAAAATCATAAGTTTTATCACATTTTGGTCCTGAAATTTTACAAGTCAACCCCTGAACTCAATCTATAATGTTTTCTAGACAGGAATATTTGTACCTAGGCCCCTGAATTTTCCTTAAATCAATCATCATAATTTTTATTGCATTTTAAGTCACATTTTAATTTGTTTCCCATTTATTGATCACATGTGCATGTAAAATCATCACCTGAATAAAGTTTTTATCAAAAAAACCTTGTTTGCAATAGAAATGAATATCTGATTTCACATTTTTGTCAGATTTACACCCTATGTGAGAATTTCGCATAATAAACCCTAGGTTTTCAAGAAATTACCAAAAGTACAATTTTCACACATGTCACATCGCATAGCCACATTTTCTTTAAATTTTACATCCTAGCTTTAAGATAAGACTTTTTGAGCACATTTTAACCATGATCCTCTCCTTTTGTGAATTTTGCATATAAGATCTTGAGTTTTTAGGAAATTATCTAAGTACAATTCACACACACCCCAGTACCACATTTTTCTTTGATTTATCATCTACACACTAGGATAGAAATTTCTGAATGTATTTTAATCCAAGTTTTCATCCTTTTTGTGAATTTTGCGTTTTGGTCCCTATACTTGTCTTTTATTATTTTTACATCGTTTTATTTTTTCAAGACCTTTTCCTTTGTATGTTTTCTTTTTCCTGACATTTTTCATATATTTTGGCATATTTTAGACCATGTATCATCCCCATACATGTATTTATCACATTTGACCACCGAAATGACAAAATTACCCCTGTGTCATCAATGCATGCACATGCATGTTAGCTCTGGCTCCAAGTCATGCATAATCTCTGTCTAAATCATTTTTTAGCATCTTTTACCCATTTAGGTACATTTTCATACATTCTATATAGTTTTTGCTATATTTGCACATCAATCCATCCTTTTGAATAAGTCTGCATTTCATGCATTCTTCCGTGAATTTTTCTCCTACTTGTTTTCGGATTCCTTCATCTGATATTCGATTTGACCATATTTATTCCATATTTTGGATTTTTTCGATTTGATTTGGATTTCATCATTCGAAGGCGTATATTAATGACCTGAAGGCCAACATTGGCCCCACCACAAATTATTTTCCCTTTTTGATTTTCACGACCTTTTCCATGATACCGATGACTTAGGTTGACCCCACCTTCTATCTTTTTGACTTTAGTATGGTTTTCTGGACTATTCTTTACAAAAATATCGTCATTTTATGTGATTTTCTTCTCATCTCACCATTTGCCTATTTTATGTGGATTTCTTTGTAATTTTTCCGTTTGGATTTCTTTGGTGTTTTCTACACTCCTAATGATTTGGGTCTATTGTATTTTTGATCTCCTTGACATCAATATAGTTTTTTGAACCATTCTTTACACAAACATCGTTATTTTATGTGAATTTCTTCACATGTCATAGTCTTCCTACTTTATGTGGGCTTCTTTGCAGTTTTCCCACCTTGATTTCTGCGATGCTTTCTTTGATTCTGACGACCTGAGTCGATCACATGTTTGACATTTTTGAGACTTGTATGATTTTTCGAGCATTTCTAGCAAAAAATCTTATCATTTCATGTGATTTTCTTTGTTGTGTCATACTTTATGATTTCATTTTTCATGTGGATTTCTTCACAATTTTCGCGTACCATCTCGCACATCCATCTAGTTTTGTTTTGGCATTCATGTTAGCATGATTAGAGTACAATATAGGCTTAGCAAACATTCATTTAGCCTCTAGCAAGCGAATCGAACTAGAAAGACTGAGTTTCTCGGGCGTACGGGAGTGCTTAACACCTTCTCCATGCATAATAGGAATCCTTACCCATCCTCTGGTTAGTAGACATCTAGCCTTCATATTTGCATCTCATCTATTCACTTTTTGTGATTTGTTTGTGATTTTCCTCGTCTTTTCCTTAAAAGACTAGGTGGCGACTCCTTTTCTTTTCTGTTTTTATCCCGCCTTGCACCCTCGCCATCTTGGCATGGCTATGGCCTTCTCCCTCTGACGCGACCCCACGTCGGATCCCCCAGGCCGAGTACGGTCACAACGTCTAATCCAAAAAGTGCTCTAGGTGGCGATTTGCATTCCTATTTCCTATTAAACGAAGCTCTATTAGACTGATATTTATGGCTTGGTGGCCAAAATCTTCGATGACTCGTGTAAAAATACTTCTTTCCATGTCTTAATCTATGAGAGCATGTATCCTTGTGGCAAGTCGGACAAGCTACGAATCCTTTTGTGCTCCATCTTGACAACATTGCATACCTAGGGAAGTCATGTGTAGTCCATAAAATTGTTTCACACAATTGAAATCTCTCTTTCCTTGACTAGTCATACGTTTTTACACCATCCATCCATAGAAGCTTCAAATCTTTTATCAAAGGTTCCAAGTAAACATCATTTACATTCCTAGGTAAATTTGGTCCACAAATGATTAAAGAGAGCATCATGTTAGGTTGTTTCATACACATCCAAGGTTGTAGATTGTATGTGACTAAGGTGACTAGCCAAATGCTGTAGATAGTGCTCATGGTTCCAAATGGATCGAATCCATCACTTGCTAATCCAAGACAAGCATTGCGATGTTCGACACTAAAAGATTCGTGGATGCTATCAAAGGTCTACTAATCTGGAGAACCTATAGGATGCCTTAACACATTATCATTTGTGCAGTATTCATGATGCCACCACATTAAGGTGGTTGTTTTGGATGACATGAATAGTCTTTGAAGTCTATGTATGAGAGGGAAAGAATGAAGAACCTTAGAAGGGATTCTTTTTACTACTCTAGACTCACCTCCCTCATCATTATCTACATTGCTATCTAGATTTATCCTCCTAGACTTGCCATATTTAGGACATGAAGCCAAGTTGACATTATCTTTCCAAAACAAAACATGATCATCAATCAGGACATGCATCAATTTTCTCATAATGAAGACCAATTTCTTGATCATCTTTTTCAATTCATACATGTTCTAAGGCAATTATGCCATTGGAAATGCATCCTTTAGCAATGAAAATAACATATCAAATGTATTGTCACTCCACTCACCCAAACACTTTATGTGGAATAAATGAGCTATGAAAGTCAACTACACCATTCCAATAAATAAGCTATTGGATGATGCCAATCACGAATTATCTAATGTAAAAAATAAGGTAATAGAGTTATTACTATTAGATGACGGTACTAACAATAAACTACACCATCATTGAAATTAGAAAACAAAAAATATCAATGCTTATTATAGAAATTCTAACAAGATCATAGATATTATGCTTTGAAGTTTCCAAATTATATTTTGAAAACAAAGCATTTTATATAATGTGTCAACCATCACAACAAATATTCTAAAAAATGTAATATGTATTGACAAGAAGCATAATGACTGAAGTCACATTCAATTTAGAACTAATAAAGACAAAACAAAATGAAAGGACTTTAACATATACCTTATCATGGTTATTCCATAACAAGAGTTACAACTTGAGATGGTGCTGCTGTAACTTATTTAATAAGAATATTTTTTAAAAGGGTTGGTATTTCCTTTGTTCTGTAATATGTGCACTCAACTTGTGAAATTCAAGTGATGTTGGTTTTTGTTGAAAACTTTAGAAGTGATGTTGGTTTTTGTTGAAAACTTTAGACTTAACGAGGCCTTAAATATAGGTTGACTGGGGCCAACTCCTCCTTTCAAGTGTTTATGGTGGGTCCCAAGGGTGGTTGGGTCCACCACAAACACTTAGGTTGGGAAGGTCAACCCTCAGTCGGCTTGCCTTTAGTCAACCAGTGTCAAATTTTCCAAACTTAACTACTAGGACCTTTTATAGTTGACTTATAATTATTTCAAAAATAAAAAAAAAGCATAAACAAAACAACAAAAAATTCCTCATAAGATCTACAATACCTGATCAAAATGTCAAACTCACACCTAAGAAGGAGAAGGTAGAAGGATGTCGAAGAAGGTAGGAGACCGACAATGATGTTTTGTGGGAAAGCAATGGGGATGATGGGTGGTCTATGACAGCAAATCTAATTCATGATGGTGGAGGGGCGACGACAACAAACAGGGTGGGAGGCCAACGACGATGATGGGAGGTCGACTGTGATGAACATGACGAGAGGACGGTGGAGACAGAGGGAGGACGACAGAGACGATGCATGGACAATGGTGTTGGAGGGTGGCTGAGACAATGAGATGGCGATGGTGAATGATGACAAAATCAACTTTGTAGACCCCAACCTTGAGATTGTCGCAGTAGCAGAGATTGAAATGGTGGCAGCAAGTGAAGGAGGGGAAGTGATGTATATTAGAACTATTGGAAAGTGAGAGTTTAGGGTTGAGAGTGAATACGAAAGGAAAGAGGGTTTTGGTTGGAGGGAAGGAGATGTATTGCTATTTTTTGGAGGAAATGGTTTTTTTATTGAAAATATTATAAGAAATTAAATAATATAGTTTAACGTGACCCTCAAACTTTATTATCACAATATTTAGATCTTTTGCGATAAATATGTGTAATTTATGATGATAAATAAAGTCAATTACAATTACTAAATAATATGTGATAGAAAAATACAAAAAAATTGTCACACAATCAAATATTTCA
Organism: Posidonia australis; assembly: GCA_024699735.1. Lineage (NCBI taxonomy): Eukaryota > Viridiplantae > Streptophyta > Magnoliopsida > Alismatales > Posidoniaceae > Posidonia > Posidonia australis. The sequence goes on along the minus strand of JAMKQA010001629.1, from coordinate 13,262 downwards.
CGTCTGATTTAAAATATTTGTCACTACATATCAACTTTGGGACAAACAACAAACTTTGTGTGTCACATATTCTTAGTTTTCTTGTATTGCCTAAAACATGTTTAACTTTATGCTTAGCCCAAAGCTGGACTAGAAATATTAATCAAGGCTTAATAGTCTAATACAAGTGATCCAGTATTATTAGTATTTTTGTTTGGCGTGAATTAAGGTTTCTGTTTGGAGAATTCCACTTTATTATATTTTTTATGTATTTTAGCATTTTTGTCAACTTTTACGATTTTCTGGGACACATGGCTTATTAGGGTAAAACATGATTATTACCTACTTTTTAATCTAGTAATTTAACTCCTTCTAATCTAGTAATTTAACTAAGGCGATAGTATTAATAATTTGAAGACTTCCCTGTGATTAGGCCCAACCTCTTTACATGTTAGTACCTATTACGGTTTAGCTTGCAAAAATTACTTTTGGTGATTAGAACTTGATACTTAGATTCTATCTTTTCGAGCAATCACAACCCAGTTTGATTTGTTTGAGGTAGATTGATGGTTTTTGCCTTAGTTTTGATTTCTAGAGGAGCTATTGGGTGTTTTGTCATGGTTTTACTTAATTTGTCAAGTTTTCAAGAAATCTTAACTTTAAGGACTACAGGTTGTTAAAGATTTTCAATTTCTACTACTTTGAGGGCATTTGGTTGGGCTTTTGCTCTTAGATTTTGGTGGAAATCTTTGTTGACCCAAAAGTTTAACTAAACATAATCTGAATTGTCAACTTTGGAACACGCATACGTGTGACCATGCCGGCAGGGGGAACCGCACTCCTCACGTGATCGGGACCGCATGGGAGTCGGTAGGGCCACGGTGAGTCTGGTGGTTCCGAGGGTGGAAAAGAAATGACTTGAAAACACTGGAAATTGTGCGAAAACAAAAACGTGGAGTCACGACCTAGTCTATTTAAAACGGGAAGACGAGGAAAAACCATATCGGAAAATCAAAACTCGAAATCGAATGCGAAACAAGATGACTCATGCCAAATGGATTCGACATACGGATCATTGCGAATCGGAGAAAGGGTAAGGACTCCTATTACGCGCGGGGAAGGTGTTAGGCAGCCCCACACGCCTGACGAGTTGGTCTTTCTCGGAATCTCGCTCGCGTGCATGGAAATGTAGGCACTTGATGTCGATTAATGGGGTTATGTATGATGCAAGAGAAATAAATCATACGATTAAGGAAACGAAACTAAGATGAAAGAAAAGCATAATCGAATCGGGAAACAACAAGTAAAACAGAAGATGGAAACTTGGTGGGTCCACTAGCTAGGTTGGGTCGGACTTACTCCATAGATGATCGGCGCATGTGCCATGCACACGTCTTTCGTGCAGCCTAGACGCGCGTTCCTAGAGATGCCATGGCCGTTTGCCATCATTACCATATCCATACCACAAAGGTATTACTATGAAGTAACCATCGAGGTGCGAAGGAGGAAGAAGTCATACAGAGCTTATGCATGTACTAAAGTCAAGGAAACCAAAACTTAAAGGAAAACCAAATTACAAACAAGGGACTGAGCAAACCAGAGAGTAAAACCGTGTCAAAAGAAACAAATCATGCATGAAATAACCTAGAGTAGGGCATGTGACCTTGGTTGGGTAGGACCCAACCTTGTTTATGCCCTGGTCGACACGCAAATGTGGTGCACGTAACCGCGATGCGCACGTGAAACAGGGCTAGGCCTGCTTCCTTCATCGCCTCCTCCTTGGCAGGTGGAGGATCTCCAGACCTAAGGACACATCCAGAAGCTTGGGAAGACCTCCAAGATGAGATGCAAATGCTGTGGTAACAATGTAATGCAGTGGACTCTTCTCCCCTCCTCCGTCACTGGTGTCAGTGCTAATTCATCTCCGGCGAGCCTCCATAGGAGGTTTCCGGCCTAGGGAATTAGCTTGATCGCTCCGAGAGGTGAAGGGAGGAAGAGGGATGACGTCAGACGCCCAAACCAAGCGTTCAAGGGTCGGAAGGTTTCACACCGGCAGTCACCGTCCATCGGCGGCGAGAGTGGCGGGATGTACAAACCATGAACGAGAATCCAAAAGAACTACATAGGAGGGATGCAAATACATTACCTGATATTCCTATATCGGTCTGGGAGAAAGTATTGTATCTGTGGACGACTGGGAAGTGTCATCGATGGATGGAAACTCTGGCGAGGTGGGGGGCGCTGACCACGGTGGCTGCGAACGTTCTAGGAATGGCTGGGGACTCCAAGAAGGGGTTTGGGAAGTTAGTCGGAGATGGAGGAAGAGGTCTGCTCACAGTATGGGCGATGAGTTCTCTCCTTCTTCGATGAGGTAGTTCTCCAGTTTCTCTCCGCTCTCCTTCTCGCAAAGTGCTCGGGGTGAATTCGCTAAGGGTGCTTGGGATCGTTTTTTGTCGTGGCCCTGTCGTGGTAGGTGGTGGATGGCAGGGCATGGCTCAGGAATGTCAAGCGTAGCAGGGGAAGGCTCGCCGGCGCCGCTGCAGGCCTTGTGTGTCGGTGGAGGCAGCGGAGGGCGTTGGAGACCGATGACAGGGCGTGGGAAGGCTGTAGGGTGTCAAGCACGTCGAGAGACAAGTCGACATTTCATGCACAGCATCGCTCATACGAGGTACGAGGTCGTACATGGAAAGCGACCAGTCAGGCGATGTCTGCAGTGCTGCCCTGGCCCTGACGTGCGCTTGGACTGCGCAGGTGGGCCACGCATGTCGTTGGGCCAGAGCACACTAACCGGGTTTTAGGTTTTGGGCTTAGTTGAATGAAAGGAGATAAGGGTATTTAGGGGTTTTCTGGGTTGGTTTAGGTTCATCGGTTTGGTTGGGGAATTAGGGGAAGTCCTGATCAACCGTCCAGTTGTGCTCTCTACCGGGTCCGTCTGCCAACATTGATCAGAAATTGAGGTGTCTACAGTACGAATCCAGAAGCCAATCCAATCCCAAAAGCTACAAGAGGTGACATTCTTGACAATGATTGGAACATCTTTCCTATATTTGCTTCAGTAAAATAACTTTATTAAAAAAAACTAATCGATATCTATAAGTCATGCCATTGTGCCATCGATGCTCATCGCTGACTACCAATTGACGGCAACCAGTGACCGAAAGTCATCACCGACCATCTCCGATCGGTGGTGGCTGTCTACTAGAAGTTGCTACCAGCCAACTCCGACTGGTGGCCAACTTCGACAGTGATGATTGATGGTCAATGGTTGTCGGCAACCAACTTCGACCGACAGTTAACTTCAATCGGGATCAACTCCAGCCAACTTCAGCAAGCAACTGACGGCTCTAGCCAATGGTGGTCAACAGTGGTCGTTGCCTAGAAGTTGCTATTGGTCAACTCTGGTCATCATAGGAGTCCACCGTTGTCAAAAAATTAAAAAAGATATTTTCATCTTTTAACTAGTTATTAAGTGCCAAAAAGCTGAGTCAAAATTAGAATACTAATCAAAATTATAATTAGTAAGAATCTACTTACAAAAATCTCAATTGAAAAGTTTTCCAAGAAAAAAATGAATTTCTAAGAAAATCTAGCTTATAAAATTTGAATCAAACACTTCCTTAGGTCACCCTTAATGTATGGAGATGGTAGTGTAGTGGTATTACAAATGCAAATATGTAAATAATTGAAAAGTACTATAAAAGACTGAACAACTATGGTGGAGTGTCTACAATCTTAGCTCCTATTTAGATATAGAATAAGAAAAATAGTAATTAGTGGAAAGTGGTATTAGTATTCTGATGGTATTACTATTCAGTTTGGAAGTGATTTTCTTTTAAAGGTGAATAAGTATGTACAGGGAGATATTCTGGTTTGGATAAAAAGTAGAATAAATATCAGAATAAGTGGAAAACATGTAAATTATTAATAATCAACTTGATTATATTTATATTAATTTTTAGATAAAATATAAACACACAGTATACATACATGTATGAGAATAACTTAACGGAATAACTTTATTCCATTTTTTTCATGAAATAACTATTCTGGAATAAATAAGTCAGAATAGGAATTATTATTTCGCTTTTATTCTACTTTTTGACTTACTAAATGGAATTACTATTTCACTTCTGTCTTTATTCTGTCCTTATTCCTACATCTAAACATGGGCTTAAAGTTTTAATTATTATTTAATAAAAATTAAATTTAAAATTTGAAGATTTTACATTTATTTTTATGAAAATGTTATATGCGCACAAACAAGGGACGAAACAAGGATACAAGCGGATTCACTGTATATTTTTTTCTTCTTAAATGTTGCGAAGTTCTGTGTGAGTGCGTGAGTCCACAATTCCATTCATAATCTCTGTCAAACCACATGGGTTAACTATAGCAGCAACTTTGACTTTGCTGCTTCTACTTCGAATCTCGCCAGCTAATGGCACAAAATTCGAAAGTTTTTTTTTCATTTAGGAAAAGGTAATTAAATTTAAAACATAAGGTTGGCAATGGACCACAGCGCAATCGACTATAGCTCAAGACAGAGGTAAGACATAAGATCAGCAGAAGAAGCATCAGTTACGACTAGAAGATTGTTGAAAATAGAGAGTTTAAAAGAAGACGAAGATTTCTACAGTCCTTCTGCAAAGAGGTCAGTCCGTCCCTAACTTCCGGGTCATTGTTTGCTTGCAGTAGAGTATTAAGTGGGAGCATCTCATTTAGATCACGTTTTCCTGTTACAAAAATCTTATCAATTGTTAAAGTTCTAATCCTTTTAATGAGATTTTTTTTTGGTTAACGGTTGAGATAGTTTAGAGGTGAATTTTTATGTATGTCCTAGGATTTGAATCCGAGACTCTGTGATAAGTTTAGAATTCTTCCAACCACTACGACAATGAGACATTGCCTCCTTTTAATGAGATTTGAGACAACAAATTCAGATCCATTCCTTTTAAAGAGGTTACTATCTACGAAATACCGAGGCCAAGAATTTTACATCCTAAGGAGTCAAAACGAAGCGATACGTGTTTAAAAGTTCTAGTATTTTATTCATTCCAAATTGACCATATGAAAGAGGTGGATGGTATGCTTCAATATTTATTTGTTATCTACATAGATTTATTAAGTTGAATAACAGTTTCTAAAAATATCATAGAAAAATTAATTTATAGTTACCTAGTTAGAAAAAAACTTCTACGTTTTAATTTTCATTATTTTTTTGATTGAAGGAAATTTAACAAATCATCATTTGTCATGTACTCATATTTCTTCACTTTAACACCACTTAGATTATTGTCAAAGGTGAATATTTTTAAGAACTAGGAATTTCTAACTTACTGTTTATGTGCTTAGTGATAACTTACTACAATATTTATAGAAAAATAAAGAGATTGAGCCATGGGTTGTGATTTTGTACTTTTAATTCAAGGCAACAATTTTGGTCAAGGTAATTTTCATATAATCCTTTAAAGTTTGTCTTAGTTATAAAAAAATCCCTTGACATTTGAATGCATTGTGTCACCTTCCTTAGGTTTGACGTCAATTTAAATAATCCACTACATGTAAATCAGATCGGATCGGTCTTGGATTGTCTGGTTTGGCCTGTGATTTAGCCCAAACTGATTCGGCCAAAATAAAACTCAGGCCAGCCTAACCCGACCCTCGACAGGCCACGGGCCGTGCTAGGCCCATGGCTTGGGTCCGTTCGACCTGTTGGATTAGGCCCAATTTGGACTTGGTCCAAGGGCCAGGCTAGGCCAGGCCAACCTACTTTAAAAAAAAAGAAGAAACGTTGGCAACTACCGTTGCCAACGTTCAATTCGATGTTCGTTTACATGAACTTACATGAACATTCAACATTCATTTACATAAACGTTGGGCTGCCACGTTTTTTTTCTCTCTCTCTCTCTCTTCCACAACTTCTATAGATATCTCTTCATCTCTCTCATTTCCCATAACTCTTTTCCCCTCATTCTCAATTCTCAATCTCTCTATACTCTCTTAATTTCTTAAATATCTAATACTCCTAAATTTCAACTCTTCTCCATTATGTAGAATATAAGTTTAACTCCGGACTTCGATCTTCACTCTTCATCAACAACAATCTTACACTCTGGATTTCGGTCTCCGTCTCCAACGGTCCAACTTCCGTATCCACGGTCTGCCAATTTCGTTACTTCTAATCTCTCCTATTTCTTTACTTTTAATCTTTTTATTTTTGGATTTTGAGTTTTTTGGGTTTAGGATTTTTTTTTTTATCATTTTTTTTAACCTTAAAAATCGATTATTCCTATAATGTAGGAAGCCATGATTATATCTCTAGCCTTGATTATAACCCTACCTAAGAATTAAACTAATCTCAAACCACAACAACCCTACAAACATAATCTACAAGAACTAAAAAAATTTAGGAACCAAAGCTCATGGGTTTGGGAACATGTAACCCTAGATTCCACAGATGAAAATAAATGTTATTGTAAATATTGTAATTCGAGATATATTTTTTCTAAGGGTGAGGATGTAGGCCATATTGCTAGGTATTTAATAAAATGTATAACTGTCCATGATAAAGATGATAATACAGATTTAAGACATTCTAAATTGCATGTTAGTTCAAGTGGAATAGTTAATTGGAAATATAATGTAGAAGAAACAAAATATGGTGTAACAAAATTTATATTACAAGATGAACAACCTTTTAATTTTTCTGAAAATAAAAGTTATAAAAGTTGTATACAAAATTATTTAAACCTACAATTTAAATGCCATTCTAGAAATACTGCTAAAAATATAATTTATAAAACATTTAAAAAAGATAAAGAAATTTTAATTATAATGTTTTGTAGTTTATTATGTAAAATATCATTAACTTGTGATGTCTCGATAGGTTCAAATAATTTCTTTTATTTATGTTTAACTGTACAATGGATAGACGTAAAATGGAATTTACAAAAAAGATTAATTACTTTAAGACTTTTTGATCATCCACATATTGGAAAAGTAATAACAAATATTATAGAAGATATTATTAAAGAATTTAAAATATATAATAAAATTAATACAATATCTTTTAATACTGCTTCTAATAATAATGTTGCAGTAGGAATATTAGAAATTTAAAACCTATATTAAATGATGATTTATTTCATTGTAGGTATTTTTGTCACATTTTAAATTTAATTGTACAAGAATGTATAGATTGCATTAGGCCTTATATAGAAAATATAAGAGCAACTATATTATTTATTCAAACATCAGGTAAAAGATTTCAAAAATTTATATATTTATGTGCAGAACAAAGTTTAAAAGCTAAAAAATTTAAATTAGATGTTCAACATAAATGGAATTCAACATATGATATGTTAACTTCATGTTTATCTTATAGTAACGTAATTACAATATATTATAATTCAAGATCTAATGATTTATTAAATGATAAAGATTAGAATAATACTAGTGTAATTCATATATTTTTAGAACCATTTTACACTGTAACTAATCAATTATCTGAATAATATTATCCTACTAGTTTTTTAGTTTTAGTTAATTTATTTAATATTACAAATTTTTTTCAATAATATAGACAATTCACACAATTTGAATATATTATTAAAATAATGGAAGAAAAATATAATAGTTATTGGGATAAACCTCTAATGTGGTCATGCTTAACATTAATCATGGATTTTAGGCATAGATTAATTAATTGCATGGTATTTATAGATGATATTTTTAGTAATATGAATCAAAATGAAAAAATAGATAGATATAATAATAAAATTAAGAAAACCTTATATGCATTATTTGAAGAATACGTTAATAATTAGGGTGAAAGTAATTCTAGTATACATACATATAGTTTTGTAGGATCACATAGTAATAGTAGTAGTAGTTCATTTTGGAGTAGATTAAATAAGAAAAAAAGAAAATATGTAAAATAAATAACTAGTAATGAATTAGAAAATTATTTAGAATGTGAATTTGCATTTAGTGATATTGAAATGGATAACTTAGATGTATTAAAGTGGTGGTCTAATACTACTGTTAAGTTTCCTATAGTTTCTAGAATGGCTAAAGATTTACTAACGATTCCGGCATCTATTGTGGCGTCGAAGTCTACCTTTTCTACAGGAAAATGAACTTTAAATGATAAAAGATGTAAGTTATCAGAAAAATCTGTAGAAACCTCTATCTACTTGAAAATTGATATGATGTAGTTGATCGTCTACAAAACTTAAACTTAAACAACGAATCAGAAGATGAAGAGATAACAACTTCAATAGGGACGGGAGTTTCTACTACAGATTAAAAAATATGAATAGATTTCTTTTGTAAAATTTTTAATATATATTAATGTAATAATTGTAAATGTAAAAAATGTAAATTGTTAAATATCAGAATATCTGATGTAAATGTAAAAATATAAATTTCAAATTTTTTCTATGTATATAGGATATTAATGTAAATTTCATTTATTTAATAATAAATAATTTTTTAAATTTAATTATTAATGTAAAATGTTGAATATCTTTTCAAGTTTTTTAATATATACATTAATTATTTAATAATAAATAAATTTTTTAATTTAAAAATCTATCCATGGAAACCTTCAGAAAGAAATTTATATGCATCAACTATCTGCATTCATTAATCCAAAATATCCAAAGCATGTGTGTAAACTTCAACGATCTTTATATGGTCTCAAGAAAGCACCAAGGGCATGGTTTAATAAATTGAGATCTTTTCTACTCCACAAAGGCTTCCAAGATTCCAAATGTGACATTTCATCATTCATCAAAAATATTGGTCAGTCTATTATATTCATTTTAATATATATTGATGATATAATAGTTACAGGTTCTTTCTCCCAAGAAATCTTAACAATATCATCAATGCTCTAGCTTAAACATTTGCAGTAAAGGATTTAGGCGATTTTCATTATTTTCTTAGTGTTGAAGTAAAAAAGATAGAGAAAATTCTACATTTCTCGCAATCTAAGTATTTGGTGGACTTATTAAAATGTTTTAAATTGGATGGTGTCAAACCTTGCAAAACTCCAATAACTTCTTCCACCAAACTTACCAAATCTGACTGTGATTCACTTAAAACTCAACTGAATATAGTAGTTTGGTAAGAGTATTGTAGTATCTTTGTATTACACGGCCAGACATCTCCTATCTTATCAATAAAGTTTGTCAATACTTATCCAATCCTACCACTGAACATATGAAGGCTGCTAAACGTGTTTTGCGTTATTTAAAGAATACTATATATCATGGATTGTATTATCGGAAGTCAACCTCCTCACAGCTACAAACTTTCAGTAATGCAACTCAACTACAAGCATATAGTGATGTCGATTGGGTAGGGGATATTGACGACCGATATTTTCATTATGGGTACTGTGTTTTCTTTGGAAGCAATTTTATTTCATGGTGCTCTTGGAAATTGAACAGTGTATCTCATTCAAGCACTGAAGCCGAATATAAAGTATTAACTCTCATTGCTTGTAAAATCTTATGGTTAAGAATGATGCTTCTAGAGCTTCGTATATCTTCTCTAATGCCACGCATATGATGTGATAACACCAGTACAATACACCTCACTGCAAATCCCATCATTCTCATACTAAGCAATTCGGTATTGATCTTCACTTTATTTGTGATCATCTCTTCAAACAACATTTTGATGTGCATTATATCAAGTCCAGCTAACAACTTGCCGATCCATTTACAAAACTTGTTGGCTCTCAAGTCTTTGTCGAATTCTATTACAAGTTGTCACTCCATACCCCCGGTTCGGCTTAATGGGGATGTTAAATGTATAGATGGCATGTAATTGAATGGGGTCTATATTTGTTATTAAATGTATAGATAGCATGCAATTGAATGAGATCTACATTTAGTAGGTCTATATTTGGTACGTAGGTCAAGGGTATGTAATTGTTGAATTTATGAGTCATTTGTATAGCAAGTATAATAAGAACACCTATCGTAATTAGTAATGGGTTGGTTACATCCAGAGAAGATTCTAGATGCTTTATCGTATATATAATGGCTTGTATGTATCGTTGTAAATTATCAATGAATATATTGTTTCAGACCATTTCTGTGTATACCATCTTCGTTTCATTCTATCATTCTTTTATCAACGTTTGATCTTTTTCTAACTCACAGTAGTTGTTTGGAATTACCTCATCAATCAGTCCATCTCAATTGTACTTGGGTTAAATTTTCTTGTTAAAATAATTTTGTAAATTCAATATGTAGAAAACCTAAACTCTGGTTTTGGTTATATTTTGGATTATCTGATTATTTTGAAATGAATTAGTTTTTAGGAACATTAAATTATCTTTAGATATTATATTTAATAAGATCATTTACCTTTCTAACTTCTGGATTGATCATTTATCAGCTTATGGTGCAGCTCACTCCTCACTTGGTTGATAAATATCTAAGATATTCAAGGCTATTGGAAAATAATGAAGGTATTGCTCGTGCTAGAGGAGCACAGGATACTACTGATCCTCCATCTTCAAACAACTAGGATACTAAGCAAGTTGAAGCTATAGCAAGGGTGCAAACTTTCGACATAGAAGAAGTTGACACAATGGTGTCCTTTCGTCTCATTCGTCTGTATCTTTTCATCCAACACGCTCCTCTTTCCTCACGTACCATAATGTAACCTAATACCTAGAACTCAAACCTCTGTGGGAAGAGGAGAAAAAATGCGCTCGACAGGTCTGAAGCCCTCTCGCCGTCGACGCCCTTCTGGCAATCACCGCGCTCTGATGCACAAGGCGACCGACTTCGACTGATTGGCTTTTAAGAACCGCCTGGTCGAAGAAGACTCCTCCGACGATGAGGCTTTATGTCCTCCTCCACTCAGGCAGGCCAAATCTTCTTCTTTTACCTCTTCCCCCAAGCCCAGGTACGCGCCTTAGGGATGTGCTGCCCTTCTTCTTGTGTTGCTTCTGCTCATCCCCCACCAGGTTCCTCCTCGGATCCCTTGGGTGGCGTGGAGCGATTGAGGGTTTTTAGATTTGTTTGGCTTGATCTAGGCAAATTTGCGTTGTTTCATTATGCATCTGATTTTCGGATTTGCTTTGGGCCGTCCCCGAACGAGCGGTTGGATCTGGTGTTTGATTTGTTTTTTTTACCATCTTGCATGTCTTCTTGTTGGTGGCGCTCCCTTACCAGATGTGTTTTAGAAATGGTTCCGGATTTTGATATTAATATGCATAGATCTGGCTCTTCTACATATGTTTTCTCGCATCATGCCTCTTTGAATGAATTCAATCCTGAGCGACATATTTTTTCTGCTTCTAGCAGAACCCCCGCTTGCGATTTAGTATCGAAGGAGAAAAACAGCTATGTTCCTTCCCTCTTTGCCTCTTTAGGCACATTTCATTGTCTGAGTCTGCTTAAGGATAGCAATCCTCCCTCGTCTGTTCTCCGGTTGGCGCCTCCCTTGTCGACAGCGATGCTCCGTGGTTCGACCGTCGACCGTCCGCATGGTGCTCCCTTCCTTTGCTGCATTGTTCTTCTTCATCTGCTACCACGCTAGATGCGAAACGTGATAGTTCCTAAACTTTAATTCATATTCTGCAATTGACATGCTTCTTTGCTTCATATAGATGAACTCATTACGCTTTCCCCTTCGATATGTTTGAGGATAATATTGAGTGAGAAATTCCTTTTGAAAATCATTCCATGTCAAGGTAGATGACTCCGAGAATCTTTATTTAACTATGTTCCACCAATTTTCTACATCTTCCTTTAATAGATAAACTGCAAAATCCAGCTTCTTTTCATCTGAACTCCTCATAACATTAAACACCTTTTCCAATCGCCGTAGTCAGATATCAACAACACTAAGATCTACACTGTTTGAGAAATGTGTGGCACCCATACTAATTAACTTTTCATAATGCTTAATCTTGTCCACTACTCTGCTGTCAGCAAATGGTGGACGTAAGTGTAGCAGTATTACTTGTACAACTTGTGCTACCATAATGGCAATTGCAAGCATATCTAGAATGTAAGGTGGTGGAGGGGGATCTGGATTAGCCTGATGGAACTCTACTTCCTCTTCTAAACATGATTGAGGGGCATGTAGATTCCTAAAAGCGGTCCTACAACGAGGTCGACCACAGGGAGCCATTCTAACTTCCAAAATTTACTTCATTGATCAAACCCTCATATCAACTTTGCTTTCTTTCATACAAACACTATAACTAATAAAACTCCAAGTCATCAGAATCATAACTTACGACTTTGATATCAAGTTGTAAAATCTCATCCCTCAAGAGACAAGATTTTTCTTTTATTCTCATATCTCCTGTCACTATCAACAAATAATGCATACTGATCGAAAATCATTTACTCTATTTACAAATCCAATAAAAAATCCTCTAGACTTTCAATACAATAAATTGATCAGAAAACTTAAATATTAAAAATTTAAGAAACAAGTCCCATAACAATATCCTTTGAGTTTCATCCCACAATAAACAACTTGTATAATCATTTTAAATTTTTTAAATGGCTCGACTTCAGAATAAAATCCCTGAGACTTTAACTAATGCCGCTATGCTATTACCCTATTACCCTACCTAAGAAATTGAAAACCAATGAAAGAAATTTAATGAGTAAAAAAATTCAATGAGTGAGTGCGAACCCCTCTACAGAGGATACACAAATCTTATTATCAATATCTAAATAAGTAGTTATGTACTACAGCTCTATATCACGAAGAGAAACGATAATGATAAAACATATGATTTTGCAACTACGAAGGGATTCAATATGCTAACAACAATAATATTAAAAACCTTCTAGATCATGATAATCTAGGAAGAAGTACTTCTTTTGAGAAAATTTAGTTTTAGTAAAACTCTTTGAATAAGCATAAGAGAAGAAATCCATGTCTCTATTTATGTATGTAAATGGGATTCTAAGAAAAACTATTTAAAAATAATTGATATCTTTAAAAATAGATTCTCGTCAACCACAAGGACAAATTTCAACTTCGTGGTTAACGTAAACTTTGACTTGATAACTCCTCATATAGTATTTATCTAGAAGCCTAAAAAGTGTACACATTATGCATTTCAGTTTCACATCATAGTTGTTATTACTAAGATGAAATTTGAGGTCTGAACTCTTATTCCCCTGTAGTGTACTCTCAGGCATTCAAGCCAGTTTAATCTGGAGCAACTTGTTTCAAGGTGTTAAACTAAAATTCAAGTAACACAAGGTTACTCGTCAAAATCTTGAAAGATT
>JAMKQA010001628.1:0-33048 GCA_024699735.1 Posidonia australis | reverse complement strand
CATGGCATATCGCCCTCGGGCGTACAGCAAAAGGCTGCAAAGCCGACATTCCATAAGCAAAAGAGAAATCAATAGAAGACCGATTTATCGGGCGTACGAGGATGCCTAACACCTTCCTCGTACATAACAGGGATCCTTACCCGCATTTCTGGTTTGCGCATCCCCTTTTTTATTTTGTTTTTGTATGATTTTTTCATGTGTTTTATGGTTTTCCTCGTCTTCCATTTTAATAGACTAGGTGGCGACTCCTGCATTTTTGCATTTTTTTTTCTTTTATTTTTTGCCGTGGCTTTGCCGCTTTAGGCACACATATATTATTTATTTGTGGCCACCCCCGATGACATGGTTACAGTGAGTTCCTAGGCCATTGCTCGAGCGTTCCTGCCTTGACTCCCCTGTTTGCGACGCTGCGTAGCTGATCATCTTTTCCTGTGCTATCCATCACTTTGACAATAGCTTGTCCTAGGATTCATCCCCTTGTTTGCCATCGTAGTCCGGTTCTCACCCGTTCTCGGTGAGCTATGGCCTAGCACACTAGTGTGTCTCTTTCTGCCGCTGTTGCTCAGGAGGGCACTTCATTTTCAGTCCCACCTACGCTTGTTGTCTCTTCAGCTGTTCACTCTGCCCCCTTCATGCATCACGAAGGTTCTGTCCCTTACCCCGTAGGACATCAATTGACATTGGCCAGTCTAGAGCTAGGCACTGAGTCCACCTCAGTGACTCCAGCTCGAGTTCCAGATGTATCATTGAAGGCCTCGCTCCCTCAGGGTTCTTTCTTCTTTAGCACCCTGCCTACTATGGCAACATCCCTTACAGGTTCCTTGCCTCTAGGGCAACCTATATCTGTCCTGTCTTTGACATCTGGACCTTCAACTGTGCCACCTGTCACTGTCCCTGAGGGATCTCCAGCCGCTTAGGCAAAGTATCTGTCACCCTCGCCCAAAGGATCGAGGGCATGGCCATTGCTATCCAGCCTACTATTGGCGCCACTGCTCCTGAGACTCCCCGACAGCCTGCACCGGTGTTCTGGGCATCACCTTCAGCTCCACCACCTCAGCCTTCACCCAGGCTCCCCACTGCACCCTCATTAGGTGTGACACCACTTCCTCATGCACACCACATCACTGCACAGCATTCAACTCCAGCATCTGGTGGTCAACCCCTCTGGTTGGCAGGAGTGCAGCATCCTCAGTGTTTGCAGCCTAGCACCGTACCACTGCAGTAGAAGTTACTCCCACACTCAACACCCACTGCCACACAGTTCTCTGTACATCCTTCTTTTACGCACCATCAGGTCTTGGCACTGTTACTTCCACATCCACACTCAACACTTTTGCACGGATATGCTGGCCATCATGCTGCAACATCAGGCGGCATAATGGTGGATCCGGAGGAGCACTCAGTTGCGACACACACAGCATATGCGGCCCTCCCCCTACTGCATCACCCTCACCGACAGCAGCTCCGGATACCCTCCTCGCTAAGGTAGGTGACCTGGAGAGAGAACTTCGACAAGTGCAGGGAGGCGATCGCCAACCCTACGGATTCCAGGACCTTTGTTATTACCCAGAGGCGACACTCCCACAGCATTTCCAAATCTCGGATTTCGAGAACTATAACGGTAAGGGTTGCCCTATTTCACACCTTCGGTCATATTATGGAGATATCTCTCAACTCCAAGCTGACGAGAGGCTTCTAATCTGCCTCTTCCAAAAGTGTCTCACCGGTCCAACCCTCAAGTGGTTCACGTCACTTGACATGGGCTCGATCAAGACTTGGAACGACCTCTCACAGGCGTTCATGGACCAGTATGCCTTTAATCTTGACTTGGTCCCAAAGAGGGAGGACCTTGTCGCCATAAGACAGAAACCTCATGAGCCGTTTGGGGAGTACGTCGGCCGTTGGCGCACCCTTGCATCACAAGTGAGAGATAGACCCTCCGACGAGGAGTCTTTCGAGATCGTTATTCAAGGTGCACAACTAGATGTTGGGGCTCTGTTGAGCATTCTGCCTATCACTACTTTTGCATGACTGATTCGGGCTGGCACTCGCGTGGAGAGTTCACTGAAAGGTGGGAACTTTCCAGCCCTCTCTACGTTCGCCATGCAAGCCACTTCTTCTAGTAACAACTTCAACAAACAACACCGTCAATGGCAACAATGGCAGGAGGGTAGCCGTCGCTTTCATCAATCCTTCGGCGAAGCCTACTAGAGTAGGGAGTCAGCCTGACCTCAACCAATTAGCGGTTGCACCTAGCTCTCGACACACCACACACACACTCCACCGTCGAATTGGTGCATCATTTCGCACTAGCTCTACAAGGACAACAACCTAAGCAGAGGCACGGTCGTCGCACTGAAAGTGACTTCACTCCTCTTGGTAGGCCACTGAGTGCCCTCTTCCCTCAGGTTGTGTCGCTTCTACGACTCCCGGATCCTCGTCCACCACTAAACCTGCTCCCAAAGTGGTATGATGCAAATTCGTATTGCGATTATCATCGAGCTCCGGGACATTCAACTGATAATTGCCACACTCTCCGTGACGTTGTCCAGAATTTGATTGACAAAGGAGCCATTGTCATCAACACTCAGGAGGCACACACTGCACTTGCACCACCACCAATACAGGCACAAGCACCATCAACTCATACTAGCATTGTCAACCAGCCCATGCCTGCGCATGACAACTCAACAGGCGTTGGGACATCAGGAATCCTCTTCCTCTCCACTTCTAGGTCTACGACATATGAAGTGGATCCCTCTGACCTGATCTATACTGGGGGTAGGACCTCCCCTACTCATTTTATCATCTGATCCATGCCAGTTCCGAGTCATCCATCCACATGATACGGCTGACCGCTTGGGCAGAGCATACCACCGCACTGCCAACCGCGCATTCTGTGTCATCCAAGGGCCTACTTATCTTGTCCCACCTCTTACCTAAACCCTATCCAATCTCCGGTCCAACCTTTTACCGAGATTTTTGTCCAATCTCTTGCCCAGAATCCTATCTAATCTCAGGTCCAACCTCGTACCTAGATTCTTGTCCAATCTTTTGTTCAACCCCTTACTTAGATCTTATCCAATCTCCAGTACAACCTTTTACCAAGATTCTTGTCTCATCTCTTGTCTAGAATCCTATCCAATCCATTGTCCAATCTCTATCCTAGAACCCCGTCCAATCTCCCATTCAGCATATTGTCTCGTGTCTTGTCTAGTCTCTATTCCAACATCTTATCTAGCCTCTTGTTCAGCATCTTATCCAATATCCTGTCTATCCAGACCCCCTCGAGCCAGTCAGTTTCATTCCGTCCCTCGAGCGTGTTAGTTACCTCACTGTTCGTAACAACCCCCTTCGGATGATCGAAAACGTTTGTCGCAAATGGGGATATAAGAAGGGGACACCACTCGAGCGACACAGCCAAGGAATCTCCGAGCCCACCCAGGCAGAAGAAAAGCGAGAGCTCAGAGGATCAAGCTACGAGCGATAGCTGCACGAAAACGGATAGTCGTGCACCAAGAGGTACAATCAGGTTTTTATTCTATTGGACCCCACTAACTTTGTCAATGCAGGGGTACTAGATCCCAATCAGAGTCGAGCTATGGTTGAAAAGAGTCAATGTCACATGGCGTAACCACAGTTTCAGTCGTCGAAAGTCGCTTCGACAGCATCAGTCACCTCTCCAACAGCGATCCTAGAAATTATCGTGCCAACAGAGCCATAAGTACAGTCCCACCAAGCCTTGGACAACAGTTACATCGGTTTCACACTTTAGATATGCTAGAGGCAGAGCAATTCAGTCAATGAGCAAGTCAGTTACCTAAAACTACCATCTCAAAAACAATTATCAGTTAATGGAAAGGACCTTGAGTTAAGCTCAAGTGGAAGGCTAGGTGGCATCGTTCCCATCAGCCAGCAGCAGGGTATCCGCCATCCAGTATCACTTATTTGTACATCAAAAAGCACCAGAAGTCGAAGCAACAAATCAACTCGGTCAGTCAGTAAATCTCACGGTCCAAGAGCCAAAGGTCATTCAGCAAGGCCAGTGTCACCAATAAGGAACCATCAGGCACAAAAAGCAAAGTACATTCCCTCCGTCGACGTCGCCAATCCAACCTTCAAAGAAGAAGTCCTATCAAAGCTCATCTCGCTTATGAAGAAGAAGATGATGACTTGGAAGATAGCGAGACACTTGAATTCCAACCTCACGACAACGCTCCAAAGGGACCAAATTTACATCAGGCAATCCAATCATGTGAGCCATACATCTCTCGGACGGTTGAGACGAATTCCGACCTAACCTCGCATGGTCCCTGCATCATCAAGCAAGTCTATCCCGGAGGCGCAGCAATCCTCAAAGGCATGGACAGCGTCGAGCTATCTCAGCTTGGCAACACATGTTATCCGAAGAAACTACCAATGAACAGAAGGCATGTATCCTCGCCTTTCAAAGCATCCTTTTGTGCATCGTGCATCATCCACTACTCCATTATGCATGCATATTTCAAAATAATCAGTGATTCAAGTGCATTTAATCCATAGCATTTGTCTTTATATTTTCATGCCCACTCAGTAACTTAAGCATTCATAATTGCGTCCATCCATGCATAAAGCAATAGCATCTCATCCTGATGACGAGAATCGGAATAGCTAGCCTGCTTGAGAAGGGTCGACACCTCTTCAGTTGTCACAACCTAGACATTCTAGCAAGTGAGGGAGCCACCATCCAAACATGGTTAGGCAAAATGTCCAAACTCCCACGGAGACTTACACCTCCAGAGGGAGATAAAATGTTAGGAGCGAGCATGAGTGTGAGCCAAAATAGAAAAATAAAAATATCTTCAACTTCTTGGGACAGTATCTTCGTACAGAGTATGTTGCCTACTCCATAACTCAAGCACAGAAGCAAGGACAACAATAGCCATAAGCCTTTAAGGTCAAAGCAAAGTTGGAATGTCAATACTCCCATAGTCAGCAGGCGAGAGCACAGTCGACAGTCCAGTGCCAAAGTCGAACTCCCCAGAAGTTAGTCAGCAACACGACAGCAAGCCTAGAGAGTTGTCAGAAATCTTCGTACAGGTCCGTCTTATTCGAGGAAGAAACAATGCCCTCGTGGAGCTTTTATCCAGCCAAGTGCAGCGTATTAGTACAGAATCAGAGCAACTATTTATCCGGATCGACCATCATTGTCCTACAGCATCAATAGCATCAAGCGAGCAAGCAAAGTAGTTGTAGTTCAGAGTGCGCCCACAAGCAAGTGTTTCCCAACAAACTGTCGTTGGCTGAACCAGTTATCCAGGCCCCCTTTTCCCATCTTTTTCTAGACTACTGCACGGAGTCTAGATGGTCCTATCCTAGATTCTATCCGTACAGACGAATCTCGGTGTCACCCTTTGCCTATGAATTCTGACCTTGACCGGCGGATCCAAGGCCCATTTCCTTCTTCCTCTAGACTACCGCACAGAGTCTAGATTGTCCCATCCCAGATTCTATCTGAACAAACGAATCTCGGTGCCACCCTTTGCCTTTGAATTCCGACCCTGACTGGCGGATTCAAGGCCCATTTCCATCATCATCTAGACTACCGCACGGAGTCTAGATTGTCCCATCCTAGATTTTATCCGCACGGACGAATCTTGGTGCCACCCTTTTTCCTTTGAATTTCGACCCTGACCGGCGGATTCAAGGCCCATTTCCTTCTTCCTCTAGACTATCGCACGGAGTCTAGATTATCCCATCCCAGATTCTATCCGTACGGACGAATCTCGGTGCCACCATTTGCCTTTGAATTCCGACCCTGACCGACAGATTCAAGGCCCATTTCCTTCTTCCTCTAGACTACTGAAGGAGTCTAGATTATCCCATCCCAGATTCAATCCGTACGGACGAATCTCGGTGCCACCCTTTTCCTTTCAATTCCAACCCGGACCGGCGGATGCAATGCACATTTCCATCTTCCTCTAGACTACCGCACAGAGTCTAGATTAACCCATCCCAGATTCTATCCATACAGACGAATCTCGGTGCTAGCCTTTTGCCTTTGAATTCCGACCCAGACCGGCGGATTCAATTCCCATTTCCTTCTTCCTCTAGACTACCGCACAGAGTAGAGAATATCCCATCCCAGATTCAATCCGCACGGACGAATCTCGTTGCCACCCTTTGCCATTGACTTCCAACCCTGACCGGCTGATTCAAGGCCCATTTCCTTCTTCCTCTAGACTACCGCACAAAGTCTAGATTATCCCATCCCAGATTCTATCCGTACGGACGAATCTTGGTGACAACCTTTTCCCATTGAATTCAGACCCTGACCGGCGGATTCAAGGCCCATCACCTTTTTCCTCTAGACTACCGCAAGGAGTCTAGATTATCCCATACCAGATTCTATCCGTACGGATGAATCTCGGTGCCACCCTTTGCCTTTGAATTCCGACCCTGACTGGTGGATTCAAGGCCCATTTCCTTCTTCCTCTAGACTTCCGCACCGAGTTAAGATTATCCCATCCCAGATTCTATCCGTACGGACGAATCTCGGTGCCACCCTTTGCCTTTAAATTCTGACCCTGACCAGTGGATTCAAGGCCCATTTCCTTCTTCCTCTAGACTACCGCACGGAGTCTAGATTATGCCTTCCCAGATTCTATCCGTATGGACGAATCTCGGTGCCACACTTTGCCTTTGAATTCCGACCTGACCGGCGGATGCATGGCCCATTTTACTCTTCCTCTCGACTACCGCACTGAGTCAAGATTATCCCATCCCAGATTCTATCCGTACGGACGAATCTCAGTACCACCCTTTGCCTTTGAATTCCGACCATGACCGGCAGATCCATGGCCCATTTCCTTCTTCCTCAAGACTACCGCATGGAGTCTAGATTATTCCATCCTAGATTCTATCTGTATGGACAAATCTCGGTGCCACCATTTTCCCTTTGAATTTCGACCCTGACCGGCAGATTCATGGCCCATTTCCTTCTTCCTCTAGACTACCGCACGGAGTCTAGATTGTCCCATCCTAGATTCTCTCCGTACGGATGAATCTCAGTGCCACACTTTGCCTTTGAATTCCGACCCTGATTAACAGATCCATGGCCCATTTCCTTCTTCCTCTTGACTACCAAATGGAGTCTAGATTATCCCATCCCAGATTCTATCCGTACGGACAAATCGTGGCGCCACCATTTTGCCTTTGAATTCCGACCCTGACCGGCGTATACAAGGCCAATTTCCTTCTTCCTCTAGATTACCGCACGGAATCTAGATTGTCCCATCCCAGATTCTATCCGTACGGACGAATCTCGGTGCCACCCTTTTGCCTTCGAATTCCGACCCTGTCCGGTGGATCCAAGGCCCATTTTCATCTTCCTCTAGACTACCGAACGGAGTCTACATTATCCCATTCCAGATTCTATCCGTACGGACGAATCTCGGTGCCACCCTTTTCCCTTTGAATTCCGACCTTGACCGGTGGATCCAAGGCCAACTTCCTTCTTCCTCTATAATACCGCACGGAGTCTAGATTGTCCCATCCTAGATTCTCTCCGTACGGATGAATCTCGGTGCCACACTTTGCCTTTGAATTCTGACCCTGATTAACAGATCCATGGCCCATTTCCTTCTTCCTCTTGACTACCAAATGGAGTCTAGATTATCCCATCCCAGATTCTATCCATACGGACAAATCGCGGCGCCACCATTTTGCCTTTGAATTCCGACCCTAACAGGCGTATACAAGGCCAATTTCCTTCTTCCTCTAGACTACCGCACGGAATCTAGATTGTCCCATCCCAGATTCTATCCGTACGGATGAATCTCGGTGCCACCCTTTTGCCTTCCAATTCCGACCCTGTCCGGTGGATCCAAGGCCCATTTTCATCTTCCTCTAGACTACCGAACGGAGTCTACATTATCCCATCCCAGATTCTATCCGTACAGACGAATCTCGGTGCCACCCTTTTCCCTTTGAATTCCGACCTTGACCGGTGGATCCAAGGCCAACTTCCTTCTTCCTCTAGAATACCGCACGGAGTCTAGATTGTCCCATCCTAGATTCTATCCGTACGGACAAATCTCGGTGCCACCCTATGCCTTCAAATTTTGACCCGAACTGGCGGATCCTAGGCCCATTTCCTTCTTGCTCTAGACTACCGCTTGGAGTCTAGATTATCCCATCCC
Organism: Posidonia australis; assembly: GCA_024699735.1. Classification (NCBI taxonomy): domain Eukaryota; kingdom Viridiplantae; phylum Streptophyta; class Magnoliopsida; order Alismatales; family Posidoniaceae; genus Posidonia; species Posidonia australis. Next base: position 24,868 of record JAMKQA010001628.1, on the reverse strand, counting down.
AGATTCTATCCGTACAGACGAATCTCGATGCTACCTTTTGCCTTTGAATTCCGACCCTGATCGGCAGATTCAAGGCCAATTTCCTTCTTCCTCAAGAATAACGCACGGAGTCTAGATTGTCCCATCCCAGATTCTATCCATATGGACGAATCTCGGTGCCACCCTTTTGCCTTTGAATTCCGACCAAGACCGGCAGATCCATGGCCTATTTCCATCTTCCACTAGACTACCGCACGGATTCAAGATTGAACCATCCTAGATTCTATCCGTACGGACGAAACTCGATGCCACCCTTTGCCTTTGAATATTGACCCTGACCAGCTGATTCAAGACCCATTCCCTTCTTCCTCTAGACTACCGCACGGAGTCTAGATTAACCCATCCTAGATTCAATCCGTATGGATGAATCTTGGTGCCACGCATTGCCTTTGAATTCCGACCCTGACCGGCGGATTCAAGGCCCATTTCCTTCTTCCTTTAGACTATAGCCCGGAATCAAGATTATCCCATCCCAGATTCTATCCGTACGGATGAATCTCGGTGCCACCCTTTTCCTTTGAATTCCGACCCTGACCGGCGGATGCAAGGCCTATTTCCTTCTTCCTCTAGACAACCGCACAGAGTCCAGATTATCCCATCCCAAATTCTATCTGTACGGACGAATCTCGGAGCCACCCTGTACCCTTTGAATTCTGACCTTGACCGGCAGATTCAAGGCCCATTTCCTTCTTCCTTTAGACTACCGCACAGAGTCTAGATTTTCCCTTCCCAGATTCGATCCGTACAAAAGAATCTCGTTGCCACCCTTTGCCGTTGAATTCCGACCCTGACCGGCGGATGCAAGGCCCATTTCCTCCTTCCTCAAGACTACCGCACAAAGTCTAGATTATCCCAACCCAGGTTCAATTCGTACGGATGAATCTCGGTGCCATCCTTTTCCTATGAATTCCGACCATGACCAGCGGATTCAAGGCCCATTTCCTTCTTCCTATAGACTACCGCATGGAGTCGAGATTATCCCTTCTCAGATTGGATCCGTACAGAAGAATCTCGGTGCCACCCTTTGCCGTTGAATTTCGACCCTGAACGGCAGATGCAAGGCCCATTTCCTTCTCCCTCTAGACTACCGCACGGAGTCTAGATTATCCCATCCCAGATTCTATCCGTACGGACGAATCTCGGTGCCACCCTTTGCCTTAGAATTCCTACCCTGACCGGCGGATTCAAGGCCCATTTCCTTCTTCCTCTAGACTACCGTACAGAGTCTTGATTATCCCTTCCCAGATTCTATCCGTACGGACGAATCTCAGTGCCACCCTTTGCCATTGAATTCTGACCTTGACCGGTGGATGCAAGGCCCATTTCCTTATTCCTCAAGACTACCGCACAGAGTTTAGATTATCCAATCCCAGATTCTATCCGTACGGACGAATCTCCATGCCAGCCTTTTGCCTTTGAATTCTGACCCTAACCGATGGATTCAAGGCCCATTTCCTTCTTCCTCAAGACTACCGCACGAAGTCAAGATTAACCCATCCCAGATTCAATCCGTACAGACGAATCTCGGTGCCACCCATTGCCTTAGAATTTCGACCCTGACTGGCGGATTCAGGGCCCTTTTCCTTCATACTCTAGACTACCACACGGAGTCTAGAATATCCCATCCCAGATTCCTTCCGTACGGACGAATCTCTGTGCCACACTTTGCCTTTGAATTTCGACCCAGACAGGCGGATGCAAGTCCCATTTCCTTATTCCTCTAGACTACCGCTTGGAGTCAAGATTATCCCATCGTAGATTCTATCCGTAGGGACGAATCTCGGTGCCACCCTTTTCCTTTGATTTCAGACCCTGACCGGTGGATGCAAGGCCCATTTCCTTCATCCTCTCGACTACCGCACGGAGTCTAGATTATCCCATCCCAGATTCAATCAGTACGGACGAATCTCGTGCCACCCTTTTCCCTTTGAATTCTGACCCTGACCGGTGGATGCAAGGCCGATTTCCGTCTTCCTCTAGACTACCGCACAGAGTCTAGATTATCCCATCCCAGATTCAATCCGTACGGACGAATCTTGGTGCCACCCTTTTCCTTTCAATTCCGACCCTGACCGGCGTATTCAAGGCCCATTTCCTTATTCCTCTAGACTACCGCCCGCAGTCTAGATTATCCCATCCCAGATTTTATCCGTACGGACGAATCTCGGTGCCAGCCTTTTGCTTTCAATTCCGACCTTGACCGGAGGATTCAAGGCCCATTTCCTGCTTCTTCTAGACTAACGCACGAAATCTGGATTGTCCCATCCCTGATTCTATCTGTACGGACGAATCTCGATGCCACCCTTTGCCTTTGAATTCTGAACCTGACAGGTGGATACAAGACCCATTTCAGTCTTCCTCTAGACTACCGCACGAAGTCTTGATTATCCCATCCCAGATTCTATCCGTACGGACGAATCTCGGTGCCACCCTATTCCAATTGAATTACGACCCCAACTGGCAGATTCAAGGCCCATTTCTTTCTTTCTCTAGACTACCGCACGAAGACATGATTGTCCTATCCCAGATTCTATCCACACGAACGAATCTCGATGCCACCCGTTGCCTTTAAATTCCGACCCTGACAGGCAGATTCAAAGCCAATTTCCATCCTCCACTAGACTACCGCTCGGAATCAAGATTATCCTATCCCAGATTCAATCTGTACGGACGAATCTCGGTGCCACCCTTTGCCTTTGAATTCCGACCCTGACTGGCGACCGCATGGTCATTTTCCTTATTCCTCTAGACTACCAAACGGAGTCTAGATTGTCCCATCCCAGAATCTATTCGTACGGACGAATCTCGGTGCTACCTTTCACCATTGAATTCCGACCCTGACCGACTGATTCAAGGCCCATTTCCTTCTTCCTCTAGACTACCGCACAATGTCTAGATTATCCATTCCCAGATTCTATTCGTACGGACAAATCTCAGTGCCACCCTTCTCACTTTGAATTCCGTCCCTAACCGGTGGATTCAAGGCCCATTTCTGTCTTCCTCAAGACTACCGCACGGAGTCTAGATTATCCAATCCCAGATTCTATTCGAACGGACGAATCTCGGTGCCACCCTTTGCCTTTGAATTCCGACCCTTACTGGTGGATTCAAGGCCCATTTCCTTCTTCCTCTAGACTACCGCACGGAGTCGAGATTATCCCTTCCCAGATTCTATTCATACGGAAGAATCTCGGTGCCACCCTTTGCCTTTGAATTCCGACCCAGATCGGCGGATGCAAGGCCCATTTCCTTATTCCTCTAGACTACCGCCCGCAGTCTAGATTATCCCATCCCAGATTCTATCCGTACGGACGAATCTCGGAGCCACCCTTTTCCTTTGAATTCCGACCCAGGCCAGCGGATGCGAGGCCCATTTTCGTCTTCCTCTAGACAACCGCACGGAGTCTAGATTATCCCATCCCAGATTCTATCCGTACGGAAGAATCTTGGTGCCACCCTTTGCCTTTGAATTCCAACCCTAACCGGCGAAGGCATGGCCCATTTCCTTATTCCTCTAGAGTACCGCGCGCAGTCTAGATTGTCCCATCCCAGAATATATCTGTACGGACGAATCTCGGTGCTACATTTTGCCTTTGAAATCCGACCATGACCGGCTGATTCAAGGCCCATTTCCTTCTTCCTCTAGACTACCGCACAATGTCCTGATTATCCCATCCTAGATTCTATCCGTACGGACGAATCTCGGTGCCACCCTTTTCCATTTGAATTCTGACCCTAACCGGCGGATTCAAGGCCCATTTCATTCTTCCTCTAGACTATCGCTTGGAGTCTAGATTATCCCATCCCAGATTCTATCCGTACGGACGAATCTCGGTGCCACCCTTTGCCTTTGAGTTCCGACCCTGATTGGTGGATTCAAGGCCCATTTCCTTCTTCCTCTAGACTACCGCATGGTGTCTAGATTATCCCATCCCAGATTCTATCCGTACAGACGAATCTCGGTGCCATCCTTTTGCCATTGAATTCCGACCCAGACTGGCGGATGCAAGGTGAATTTCCTTCTTCCTCTAGACTACCGCACGTAGTCTAGATTATCCCATCCCAGATTCTATCCGTACGGACGAATCTCGTTGCCACCTTTGCCTTTGAATTCTGACCTTGACCGGTAGATCCAAGACCCATTTCCTTCTTCCGCTAGACTACCGCACGGTGTCTAGATTATCCCATCCCAGATTCGATTCGTATGGACGAATCTCGCTGCCACCCTTTGCCTTTGGATTCCGACCCTGACCGGCGGATTCAAGGCCCATTTCATTCTTCCTCTAGACTACCGCACGGATTCTAGATTATGCCATCCCAGATTCTATCCGTACGGACGATTCTCGGTGCCACCTTTTGCCTTTGAATTTCGACCCTGACCGGCGGATTGATGGCCCATTTCCTTCTTCCTCTAGACAAACGCACGGAGTCTAGATTATCCCTTCAGAGATTCTATCCATACGGACAAATCTCGGTGCCACCCTTTGCCTTTGAATTCTGACCCTGACCAGCGTATGCATGGCCCATTTCCTTCTTCCTCTAGACTACCACACAGAGTCTAGATTATCCAATCCCAGATTCTATCCGTATGGACGAATCTCGGTGCCACCCATTGCCTTTGAATTTTGACCTTGACCGGCGGATTCAAGGCCCATTTCCTACTTCTTCTAGACTACCGCATGGAGACTAGATTATCCCTTCCCAGATTCTATCCGTACAGACGAATCTTGGTGCCACCCCTTTGCGTTTGAGTTCTAACCCTGACTGGCGGATTCAAGGCCCATTTCCTTCTTCCACTAGACAACCGCACGGAGTCTAGATTGCCCCATCATAGATTCTATTCGTACGGACGAATCTCGGTGCCACACTTTTGCCTTTGAATTTCGACCTTGACCGGCTGATCCAAGTCCTATTTCCTACTTCCTCTAGACTACCGCACGGTGTCTAGATTGTCCCATCCCAGATTCTATCCGTACAGACGAATCTTGGCGCCACCCATTTGCCTTTGAATTTCGACCATGACCGGTGGATCCAAGGCCCATTTCCTTTTTCCTCTAGACTACAGCACAGAGTCTAGATTATCCCATCCCACATTCTATCCGTATGGACGAATCTTGGTGCCACCCTCTTGCCTTTGAATTTCGACCCTTACCGGCAGATGCAAGGCCCATTTCCTTCTTCCACTAGACTACTGCAAAGAATCTAGATTATCCTATCCTAGATTCAATCCGTAAGGACGAATCTCGGTGCCACCCACTGCCTTTGAATTCCGACCCTGACCGACGGATTCAAGGCCCTTTTCCTTCTCCCTCTAGACTACCGCACGGAGTCTAGATTAACCCATCCCAGATTCTATCCGTACGGACGAATCTCGGTGCCACCCTTTGCCTTTGAATTCCGACCATGACCGGTGGATTCAAGGCCCATTTCCTTCTTCCTCTAGACTACCGCATAGTGTCTAGTTTATCCCATCCCAGATTCAATCCGTACGGACGAATCTCGGTGCCACCCATTGCCTTTGAATTCCGACCCTTACCGGCTGATTGATGGCCCATTTCCTTCCTCCTCTAGACTACCGCACGGAGTCTAGATTAACCCATCCCATATTCTATCCATACGGACGATTCTTGGTGCCACCCTTTGCCTTTGAATTCCGACCCTGACCTGCGGATGCCAGTCCTATTTTCTTATTGCTCTAGACTATCGCCCAGAGTCTAGATTATCCCATCCCAGATTCTATCTGTACGGACAAATGTCAGTGCCAACCTATTCCTTTGAATTCTGACCCTGACTGGCGGATGCAAGGCCCATTTCCGTCTTCCTCTAGACTACCGCACGGAGTCTAGATTATCCCATCCTAGATTCTATCCGTACGGACGAATCTTGGTGCCAGCCTTTTGCCTTTGAATTCCGACCTTGACCAGCGGAATTATGGCCCATTTCCTTCTTCGTCTAGACTACCGCACGGACTATAGATTATCCCATCCTAGATTCAATCTGTACGGATGACTCTCGGTGCCACCCTTTGCCTTTGAATTCCGACACTGACTGGCGGATTCAAGGCGCATTTCCTTCTTCCTCAAGGCTATCACACGGAGTCTAGATTATCCCTTCCCTGATTTTATCCGTACGGAAGAATCTCGGTGCCACCCTTTGCCTTTGAATTCCGACCCCGACCGGTGGATGCAAGGCCCATTTCCTTCTTCCTCTAGACAAACACACGGAGTCTAGATTATCCCTTCAAAGATTTTATCCGTACGGACGAATATCGGTGCCACCCTTTGCCTTTGAATTTCGACCAGACCAGCGTATACAAGGCCCATTTCCTTCTTCCACTAGACTACCACACGGAGTCTAGATTGTCTCATTCCAGATTCTATTCGTACGGACGAATCTCGGTGCCACCCTTCGCCTTTGAATTCCGACCATGACTAACCGATCCATGGCCCATTTCCTTCATCCTCTATACTACCGCACGGAGTCTAGATTATCCCATCCCAGATTCTATCCATACGGACGAATCTCAGTGCCACCCTTTTGCCTTTGAATTCCGACCTTGACCGGCTGATCCATGTCCTATTTCCTTCTTCCTCTAGACTACCGCACGGAGTCTAGATTGTACCATCCCAGGTTCTATTCGTACGGATGAATCTTGGCGCCACCCATTTGCCTTTGAATTTCGACCATGACCGGTGGATCCAAGGCCCATTTCCTTCTTCCTCTAGACTACAACACGGAGTCATGATTATCCCATCCCTGATTCTATCCGTACGGACGAATCTCGGTGCTACCTTTTGCCATTGAATTCCGACCCTAACCAGCGGATTCAAGGCCCATTTCCTTCTTCCTCTAGACTAACGCACGGAGTCAAGATTGTCCCATCCCAGATTCTATCCGTACGGACGAATCTCGGTGCCACCCTATTGCCTTTGAATTCCGACCCTGATCGGCGGATTCAAGGCCCATTTCCTTCTTCCGTTAGACTACCGCACGGAGTCTAGATTATCCCTTCCCAGATTCGATCCGTACAGAAGAATCTCGGTGCCACCCTTTTCCGTTGAATTTCGACCCTTACCGGCAGATGCAAGGTCCATTTCCTTCTTCCACTTGACTACCGCACAGACTCAAGATTATCCCATACTAGATTCAATCTGTACGGTCGAATCTCGGTGCCACCCATTGCCTTTGAATTCCGACCCTGACCGGTGGATTCAAGGCCCATTTCCTTCTCCCTCTAGACTACCGCACAGAGTCTACATTAACCCATCCCAGATTCTATCCATACGGACGAATCTCGGTGCCACCCTTTGCCTTCGAATTTCGACCCTGATCGGCAGATTCAAGGCCCATTTCCTTCTTCCTCTAGACTACCGTAGAGTGTCTTGTTTATCCCATCCCCGATACAATCCGTACGGACGAATCTCGGTGCCACCCATTGCCTTTGAATTCCGACCCTTACCAGCGGATTCAAGGCCCATTTCCTTCTTCTTCTAGACTACCGCATGGAGTCTAGATAAACCCATCCCAGATTCTATCCACACGGACGAATCTCAGTGCCACCCTTTGCCTTTGAACTCTGACCCTGACCTGTGGATGCAACTCCCATTTCCTTTTTCCTCTAGACTATCTGTACGGACAAATCTCGTTGCCACCCTTTTCCTTTGAATTCCGACCCTGTCCGTCGGATGCAAGGCCCATTTCCTTGTTCCTCTAGACAACCGCACCGAGTCAAGATTATCCCATCCCAGATTCTATCCGTACGGACGAATCTCGGTGCAACCCTTTGCCTTTGAATTCCGACATTGACCGGCGGATTCAAGGCCCATTTCCTTCTTCCTCAAGACTACCACACAGAGTCAAGATTATCCCATCCCAGATTCTATCCGTACAGAAGAATCTCGGTGCCACCCTTTGCCTTTGAATTCCGACCCCGACCAGTGGATGCATGGCCCATTTCCTTCTTCCTTTAGACAAACAGACGGAGTCTAGATTGTCCCTTCAAAGATTCTATCCGTACGGACGAATCTCGGTGCCTCCCTTTGCCTTTGAATTCTGTCCCTGACTTGCGGATGCACGTCCCATTTCCTTATTCCTCTAGACTACCACCCGAAGTCAAGATTATCCCATCCCCGATTCTATCCATACGGACAAATCTCGGTGCCACCCTTTTCCGTTGAATTCCGACACTGACCGGCGGATTCAAGGCCCATTTCCTTCTTCCTCAAGACTACCACACGGAGTTTAGATTATCCCATCCCAGATTCTATCCGTATAGAAGAACTCGGTGCCACCCTTTGCCAATGAATTCCGACCCCGACCGGCGGATGCAAGGCCCATTTCCTTCTTCCTCTAGACAAACACACGGAGTCTAGATTGTCCCTTCAAAGATTCTATCCGTACGAACGAATCTCGGTGCCTCCCTTTGCCTTTGAATTCTGACCCTGACTTGCGAATGCACGTCCCATTTCCTTATTCCTCTAAACTACCACCTGGAGTCTAGATTATCCCATCCTAGATTCTATCCGTACGGACGAATCTCGGTGCCACCCTTTTCCGTTGAATTCCGACCCTGACCGGCAAAATCATGGCCCATTTCCTTCTTCCACTAGACTACCACACGGACTCTAGATTATCCCATCCCAGATTCAATCAGTACGGACGAATCTCGGTGCCACCCTTTGCCTTTGAATTCCGACACTGACCGGCGGATTCAAGGCCCAATTCCATCTTCCTCTAGACTACCACACAGAGTCTAGATTATCCCTTCCCATATTCTATCCGTACAGAAGAATCTCGGTGCCACCCTTTGCCTTTCAATTCCGACCCCGACCGGTGGATGCAAGGCCCATTTCCTTCTCCCTCTAGACAAACACACGAAGTCTAGATTATCCCGTCAAAGATTCTACCCGTACGGACGAATCTCGGTGCCACCCATTGCCTTTGAATTCCGACCTTGGCCGGCGGATTCAAGGTCCATTTCTTACTTCATCTATTCTACCGCACGGAGTCAAGATTATCCCATCCCAGATTCAATCCATACGGACGAATCTTGGTGCCACCCATTTGCCTTTGAATTCCGACCCTGACCGGCGGATCCAAGTCCTATTTCCTTCTTCCTCTAGACTACCGCACGGAGTCTAGATTGTCCCATCCCAGATTCTAACCGTAATGACGAATCTTGGTGCCACCCATTTGCCTTCGAATTTCGACCATGACCGGCCGATCCAAGGCCCATTTCATTCTTCCTCTAGACTACAACACAGAGTCTAGACTATCCCATCGTAGATTCTATCCGTACGGACGGATCTCGGTGCCACCCTTTTGCCTTTGAATTCCGACCCTGACCGGCGGATCCAAGACCTACTTCCTTCTTCCTTTAGACTACCGCACGGAGTCTAGATTGTCCCATCCTAGATTCTATCCGTACAGAGAAATCTCGGTGCCACCCTTTTCCTTTGAATTCCGACCCTAACCGGTGGATGCAAGGCCCATTTCCTTCTTCCTCTAGACTACCGCACGGAGTCTAGATTATCCCATCCTAGATTCTATCCGTATGGACGATTCTCGGTGCCAGCCTTTTGCCTTTGAATTTGATCCCTGACCGGCAGATTCATGGCCCAGCACCTTCTTTCTCTAGACTACCACATGGACTCTAGATTATCCCATCCTAGATTCTATCTGTACGGACGAATCTCAGAGCCACCCTTTGCCTTTGAATTCTGACCCTGACTGGCGGTTTCGAGTCCCATTTCCATCTTCCTTTAGACTACCGCACAGAGTCTAGATTACCCCTTCCCTGATTCTATCCGTACGGAAGAATCTCGGTGCCACCCTTTGCCTTTGAATTCCGACCCCGACCGGCGGATGCAAGGCGCATTTCCTTCTTCCTCTAGACTACCGCATGGTGTCTAGATTATCCCATCCCAGATTCTATCTGTACGGACGAATCTCGGTGCCACCCTTTGCCTTTGAATTCCAACCCTGACTAGTGGATCCACGGCCCATTTCATTCATCCTCTTGACTACCGCATAGAGTCTAGATTATCCCATCCCAGATTCTATCCGTAAGGTCGAATCTCGGTGCCACACTTCGCCTTTGAATTCCAACCCTGACCGGCGGATGCAAGGCCCATTTCCTTCTTCCTTTAGACTACCGCATGGTGTCTAGATTATCCCATCCCCGATTCTATCCGTACAAACGAATCTCCGTGCCACCCTTTGCCTTTGAATTCCGACCCTGACCGGCGGATCCAAGGCCCATTTCATTCTTCCTATAGACTACCGCATAGAGTCTAGATTATCCCAGCCCAGATTCAATCCGTACGGACGAATCTCGGTGCCACCCTTTGCCTTTGAATTCCGACCCTGACTGGCGAATGTGAGGCTCATTTCCTTATTCCTCTAGACTACCGCACGGAGTCATGATTATCCCATCCCTGATTCAATCCGTACGGACGAATCTCGGTGCCACCCTTTGCCTTTGAATTCCGACCCTGACCGGCGAATGCAAGGCCCATTTCCATATTCCTCAAGACTACCACACGGAGTATAGATAGTCCCATCCCAGAATCTATCCGTACGGACGAATCTCGGTGGAAGCTTTTGCCATTGAATTCCGACCCAAACCGACGGATTCAAGGCCCATTTCCTTCTTCCTCTAGACTACCGCACAAAGTCTATATTATCCCATCTCAGATTCTATCCGTACAGACGAATCTCGGTGCCACATTTTGCCTTTGAATTCCGACCCTGACCGGCATAACCAAGACCCATTTCCTTCTTCCTGTGGACTACCGCACGGAGTCTAGATTATCCCATCCGAGATTCTATCCGTACGGACGATTCTCGGGGCCACCCATTGCATTTGAATTCCGACCCTGATTGGCGGATTCAAGGCCCATTTCCTTCTTTCTCTAGACTACCGCACGGAGACTAGATTATCCCTTCCCAGATTCTATCCGTACGGACGAATCTCGGTGCCACCCTTTGCCTTTGAATTTAGACCCTGATCGGCGGTTGCTAGGCCCATTTCCTTCTTCCTCAAGACTACCGCACGGAGTCTAGATTATCCCATCCCAGATTCTATCTGTACGGACGAATCTCGGTGCCACCCTTTTGCCTTTGAATACCGACCCTGACTGGCGGATCCAAGGCCTACTTCCTTCTTCCTCTAGACTACCGCACACAGTCTAGGTTGTCCCATCCCAGATTCTATCCATACGGATCAATCTCGGTGCCACCCTTTGCCTTCGAAATCTGACCCTGACCAGCGGATCCAAGGCCCATTTCCTTCTTCCTCTAGACTACCGCACGGAGTCTAGATTATCCCATCCCAGATTCTATCCGTATAGACAAATCTCGGTGCTAGCTTTTGCCTTTGAATTTCGACCCTGACCGGCAGATTCATGGCCCATTTACTTCTTCCTCTAGACTAACGCACGGAGTCAATATTGTCCCATCCCAGATTCTATCCGTACGGACGAATCTCGGTGCCATCCTTTTGCCTCAGAATTCCGACCCAGACCGGCGGATCCAAGGCCAATTTCCATCTTCCACTAGACTACCACACGGAGTCAAGATTATCCCATCCCAGATTTTATCCGTACTGACGAATCTCGGTGCAACCCTGTGCATAGAATTTTGACCATGACCGGCGGATCCAAGGCCCATTTCCTTCTTCCTCTAGACTACAGCACGGAGTCTAGATTATCCCATCCCAGATTCTATCCGTAAGGATGAATGTCGGTGCCAACATTTTGCCTTTGAATTCCGACCCTGACCGGCGGAATCAAGGCCCATTTCATTCTTCCTCTAAACTACTGCACGGAGTCTCGATTATCCCATCCCTGATTCAATCCTTATGGACGAATCTCGGTTCCACCCATTGCCTTTGAATTCCGACCCTGACCGGTGGATTCAATGCCCATTTCCTTCTTCCTCTAGACTACTGCACGGAGTCTAGATTAACCCATCCCAGATTCTATCCGTACAGACGAATCTCGGTGCTAGCTTTTGCCTTTGAATTTCGACCCTGACCGGCAGATTCATGGCCCATTTACTTCTTCCTCTAAACTAACGCACGGAGTCTAGATTGTCCCATCCCAGATTCTATCCTTACGGACGAATCTCGGTGCCACCCTTTTGCCTCAGAATTCCGACACAGACCGGCGGATCCAAGGCCAATTTCCATCTTCCACTAGACTACCGCACGGAGTCAAGATTATCCCATCCCAGATTTTATCCGTACGGACGAATCTCGGTGCTACCCTCTGCCTTAGAATTTTGACCATGACCGGCGGATCCAAGGCCCATTTCCTTCATCCTCTAGACTACAACACGGAGTCTAGATTATCCCATCCAAGATTCTATCCGTAAGGACGAATCTCGGTGCCAATCTTTTGCCTTTGAATTCCGACCCTAACCGGCGGAATCAAGGCCCATTTCATTCTTCCTCTAAACTACAGCACGGAGTCTAGATTATCCCATCCCAGATTCAATCCTTATGGACGAATCTCGGTTCCACCCATTGCCTTTGAATTCCGACCCTGACCGGCGGATTCAAGGCCCATTTCCTTCTTCCTCTAGACTACCGCATGGAGTCTAGATTAACCCATCCCAGATTCTATCCGTACGGACGAATCATGATGCCACCCTTTGCCTTTGAATTCCGACCCGGACCAGCGGATGCACGTCCCATTTCCTTATTCCTCTAGACTACTGCCCGGAGTCTTGATTATCCCATCCCCGATTCTATCCGTACGAACGAATCTCGGTGCCACCCTTTTCCATTGAATTCAGACCCAGACTGGTGGATGCAAGGCTCATTTCCTTCTTCTTCTAGACAACCGCACGGAATTTAGATTATCCCTTCCCAGATTCAATCCATACGGACGAGTCTCGGTGCCTCCCTTTTGCCTTTGAATTCCGTCCCAGACCGGCGGATCCAAGTCCAATTTCCTTCATCCTCTAGGCTACCGCACGGAGTCTTCGTTGTCCCATCCCAGATTCTATCCGTACAGACAAATCTCGGTGCCACCCATTTGCCTACAAATTCCGACCATGACCGGCAGATCCAAGGCCCATTTGCTTCCTCTAGGCTACCGCACGGAGTCTAGATTATCCCATCCCAGATCCTATCCGAACGTACGAATCTCGGTGCCTCCCTTTTGCCTTTTAATTCTGACCCTGACCGGCGGATCCAAGGCCTAGTTCTTTCTTCCTCTAGACTACCGCACGGAGTCTAGATTGTCCCATCCCAGATTCTATCCGTATGGACGAATCTCGGTGCCACCCTTTGACTTTGAATTCTGACCCTGACCGGTGGATCCAAGGCCCATTTCCTTCTTCCTCTAGACTACCGCACGGAGTCTAGATTATCCCATCCCATATTCTATCCGTACGGACGAATCTCGGTGCTACCTTTTGCCTTTAAATTTTGTCCCTGACCGGTGGATTCATGGCCCATTTCCATCTTCCTCGAGACTAACGCACGGAGTCTAGATTGTCCCATCCCAGATTCTATCCGTACGGACGAATCTCGGTGCCACCCTTTTGCCTTTGAATTCCGACCCTGATCGACAGAATTAAAGCCTATTTCCAACTTCCACTAGACTACCGTGCGGAGTCTAGAGAGTCCCTTCCCAGATTCTATCCGTACGGACGAATCACGGTGCCACCCTTTGCCTATTAATTCTGACCCTGACTGGCGGATGCAAGGCCCATTTCCTTATTCCTCTAGACTAATGCCCGCAGTCTAGATTATCCCATTACAGATTTTATCCGTACGGACGAATCTCGGTGCCACCCTTTTCCTTTGAATTCCGACCCTGACCGACGGATGCAAGGCCCATTTCCGTCTTCCTCTAGACTACCGCAAGGAGTCTAGATTATCCCATCGCTGATTCTTTCTGTACGGACGAATCTCAGTGCCACCCATTGCCTTTGAATTTCGACCCAGAACGGTGGATTCAAGGCCGATTTCCTACATCCTCTAGACTACTGCACGGAGACTAGATTATACCATCCCAGATTCTATTCGTACGGACGAATCTCGGTGCCACCCCGTTGCGTTTGAATTCTGACCCAGATCGGCAGATTCAAGGCCCATTTCCATCTTCCACTAGAGTGTCACACGGAGTCCAGATTATCCCATCCTAGATTCTATCCGTACGGACGAATCTCGGTGTCACCCTTTGCCTTTGAATTTCGTCCCCGTCCGTCGAATGAAAGGCCCATTTCCTTATTCCTCTAGACAACCGCACAGAGTCAAGATTGTCCCATCCCAGAATTTATCCGTCTGGACGAATCTTGGTGCTACATTTTGCCATTGAAATCCGACCCTGACTGGCTGATTCAAGGCCCATTTCCTTCTTCCTCTAGACTACCGCACAAAGTCTTCATTATCCCATCCCAGATTCTATCCGTACGGATGAATCTTGGTGCCACTCTTTTCCCTTTGAATTCCAACCCTGACCGGCGGAATCATGGGCCATTTCATTCTTCCTCTAGACTACCGCATGGAGTCTAGATTATCCCATCCCAGATTCTATCCGTACGGACGAATCTCGGTGCCACCCTTTGCCTTTGAATTACGACCCTGACCATTGGATTCAAGGACCATTTCCTTCATCCTCTAGACTACCGCACGGAGCCTAGATTATCCCTTCCCAGATTCTATCTGTATGGACGAATCTCAGTGCCTCACTTTGCCTTTGAATTCCAACCCTGACCGGTGGGTGCACTTCCCATTTCCATCTTCTTCTAGACTACCGCACGTAGTCTAGATTATCCCATCCCAGATTCTATCCGTACGGACGAACTCGGTGCCACCCTTTGCCATTCAATTCCGACCCAGACCGGCAGATCCAAGACCCATTTCCTTCTTCCTCTAGACTACCGCACGGAGTCTAGATTATCCCATCCCAGATTCTATCCGTACAGACGAATCTCGGGGCCACCCATTGCCTTTGAATTCCGACCCTGACCGGCGGATTCAAGGCCCATTTCCTTCATCCTCTAGACTACCGCATGGAGTCAAGATTATCCCATCCCAGATGCAATCAGTACGGACGAATTTCGATGCCTCCCATTTCCCTTTGAATTCCGACCTAGACCGGTGGATTCAAGGCCCATTTCCTTCTTCCTCTAGACAAACGCATGGTGTCTAGATTATCCCTTCAAAGATTTTATCCGTACGGACGAATCTCGGTGTCACCCTTCGCCTTTGAATTCCGACCTTGACCAGCGTATGCAAGGCCCATTTCCTTCTTCCTCTCGACTACCACACGGAGTCTAGATTATCCCATCCCAGATTCTATCCGTATGGACGAATCTCGTTGCCACCCATTGCCTTTGAATTCCGACCCTGACCGGCAGATTCAAGGCCCATTTCCTACTTCTTCTAGTCTACCGCACGGAGACTAGATTATCCCATCCCAGATTCTGTCCGTACAGACGAATCTCGGTGCCACCCCGTTGCATTTGAATTCTGAGCCTGACTGGCGGATTCAAGGTCCATTTCCTTCTTCCACTAGACTACCGCACGGAGTTCAGATTGTCCCATCCCAGATTCTATCCTTACGGACGAATCTCGGTGCCACCCTTTGCCATTGAATTCCGACCATGACTAACAGATTGATGGCCCATTTCCTTCTTCCTCTATACTACCGCACGGAGTCTAGAGTATCCCATCCCGGATTCTATCCTTACGGACGAATCTCGGTGCCACCCAATTGCCTTTGAATTCTGACCCTGACCGGCGGATCCAAGTCCTATTTCCTTCATGCTTTAGACTACCGCACGGAGTCCAGATTGTCCCATCCCAGATTCTATC
Source organism: Posidonia australis (assembly GCA_024699735.1). Lineage (NCBI taxonomy): Eukaryota > Viridiplantae > Streptophyta > Magnoliopsida > Alismatales > Posidoniaceae > Posidonia > Posidonia australis. The sequence goes on along the minus strand of JAMKQA010001628.1, from coordinate 8,997 downwards.
CGTACGGACTAATCTTGGTGCCACCCATTTGCCTTCGAATTCCAACCATGACAGGCGGATCCGAGGCCCATTTCCTTCTTCCTCTAGACTACAGCACCGAGTCCAGATTATCCCATCCCAGATTCAATCCATACAGTCGAATCTCGGTGCCACCCTTTTGCCTTTGAATTCCAACCCTGACCAGCAGATCCATGACCCATTTCCTTCTTCCTTTAGACTACCGCACGGAGTCTAGATTATCCCATCCCAGATTCTGTACGCACGGACGAATCTCGGTGCCACCCTTTGCCTTTGAATTCCGACCCTGATCGGCAGATTCAAGGCCCATTTCCTTCTTCCTCTAGACTACCGCACGGAGTCAAGATTATCCCATCCCAGATGCAATCCATACGGACGAATCTCGATGCCACCCTTTTCCCTTTGAATTCCGACCCAGACTGGTGGATTCAAGGCCCATTTCCTTCTTCCTCTAGATTATCCCTTCAGGGATTCTATTCGTATAGACGAATCTCGGTGCCTCCCTTTGCCTTTGAATTCCGACCCTGACCAGCATATGCGAGGCCAATTTCCTTCTTCCTCTCGACTACCACACGGAGTCTTGATTATCCCAACCCAGATTCTATCCGTACGAACGAATCTCGGTGCCACCCATTGCCTTTGAATTCCGACCCTGACCGGCGGATTCATGGCCCATTTCCAACTTCTTCTAGACTACCGCACGGAGACTAGATTATCCCAGACCCTGACTGGTGGATTCAAGGCCCATTTCCTTCTTCCACTAGACTACCGCACGGAGTTTAGATTGTCCCATCCCAGATTCTATCCGTACGGACGAATATTGGTGCCACCCGTGGCCTTTGAATTCCGACAATGACTAACAGATCCATGGCCCATTTCCTTCTTCCTCTATGATACCACACGGAGTCTAGATTATCCCATCCTGGATTCTATCCTTACGTACGAATCTCGGTGCCACCCTTTTGCCTTTGAATTCTGACCCTGACCGGTGGATCCAAGTCCTATTTCCTTCTTCCTCTAGACTACCGCACAGAGACCAGATTGTCTCATCCCAGATTCTATCTGTACGGACGAATCTTGGTGCCACCCATTCGCCTTTGAATTCTGACCATGTCTGGTGGATCCATGGCCCATTTCCTTCTTCCTTTAGACTACAGCACAGAGTCTAGATTATCCCATCCCAGATTCTATCCGTACGGACGAATCTCGGTGCCACCCTTTTGCCTTTGAATTCCGACCTTGACCGGTGGATCCAAGGCCAACTTCCTTCTTCCTCTAGAATACCGCACAGAGTCTAGATTGTCCCATCCCAGATTCAATCCGTACGGACGAATCTTGGTGCCACCTTTTGCCTTCGAATTCTGAACCTGACCGGTGGATCCAAGGCCCATTTCATTCTTCCTCTAGACTACCGCACGGAGTCTCGATTATCCCATCCCAGATTCTATCCGTACGGACGAATCTCGGTGCTACCTTTTGCCTTTGAATTTCGACCCTAACCGGCGGATTCAAGGTCCATTTCCTTCTTCCTCTAGACTAAGGCACGGAGTCTAGATTGTCCCATCCCAGATTCTATCCGTACGGACGAATCTCTGAGCCACCCTTTTGCCTTTGAATTCCGACCTTGATCAGCTGATTCAAAGCCTATTTCCATCTTCCACTAGACTACCGCACGGGGTCAAGATAGTCCCATCCCAGATTCTATCCGTATGGACGAATCACGGTGCCACCCTTTGCCTTTGAATTCTGACCATGACCGACGGATTCAAGGCTCATTTCCTTCTTCTTCTAAACTACCGCACAAAGTCTAGATTATCCCATGCCAGATTCAATCTGTACGGACGAATCTCGGTGCCACCCATTGCCATTGAATTCCGACCTTGACTGGTGGATTCAAGGCCCATTTCCTTCTTCCTCTAGACTACCGCACAGAGTCATGATTAACCCATCCTAGATTCTATCCGTACAGACGAATCTCGGTGCCACCCTTTGCCTTAGAATTCCGACCCTGGCCAGCGGATGCAAGTCCCATTTCCTTATTCCTCTAGACTACGACCCGGAGTCTAGATTATCCCATCCCAGATTCTATCCGAACGAACGAATCTCGGTGCCACCCTTTTCCTTTGAATTCAGACCGTGACCGGCAGATGCAAGGCCCATTTCCTTCTTCCTCTAGACTACCGCACGGAGTCTAGATTATCCCATCCTAGATTCTATCCATACGGACGAATCTCGGTGCCACCCTTTTGCCTTTGAATTCCGACCTTGACCGGCGGATCCAAGTCCAATTTCCTTCATCCTCTAGAATACCGCACGGAGTCTAGATTATCCCATCCTAGATTCTGTCCGTACGGACGAATCTCGGTGCCACGCATTTGCCTTCAAATTCCGACCATGACCGGCGGATCCAAGGCCCATTTCCATCTTCCTCTAGACTACCGCACGGAGTCTAGATTATCCAATCCCAGATTCTATCAGTACTTTCGAATCTCGGTGCCACCCTTCTGCCTTTGAATTCTGACCCTGACTGGCAGATCCAAGGCCAACTTCCTTCTTCCTCTAGACTACCGCACGGAGTCTTGATTGTCCCATCCCAGATTCTATCCATACGGACGAATCTTGGTGCCACCCTTTGCCTTCGAATTCTGATCCTGATCGGTGGATCCATGGCCCATTTCCTTCTTCCTCTAGACGACCGCAAGGAGTCTAGATTATCCCATCCCAGATTCTATCCGTACGGATGAATCTCAGTGCCACCCATTGCCTTTGAATTCCGACCCCGACTAGCAGATGCAAATCCCAATTCCTTATTCATCTAGACTACTGCCCGGAGTCTAGATTGTCCCATCCCAGATTTTATCCGTATGGACGAATCTCGGTGCAACCCAATTGCCTTCAAATTCCTACCATGACCGGTGGATCCAAGGCCCATTTCCGTCATCCTCTAAACAACCGCACGGAGTCTAGATTATCCCATCCCTGATTCTATCCGTACGGTCTAATCTCGGTGCCACCCTTTTGCCTTTGAATTCCGACCCTGACCAGTGGATCTAAGACCAACTTCCTTCTTCCTTTAGACTGCCTCACAGAGTCTAGATTGTCCCATCCCAGAATCTATCTGTACGGACGAATCTCGGTGCCACCCTTTGCCTTCGAATTCTGACCCTGACCGGCATATCCAAGGCCCATTTCCTTCTTCCTCAAGACTACCGCACGGAGTCTAGATTATCCCATGCCAAATTCTATCCGTACGGACGAATCTCGGTGCAACCCTTTGCCTTTGAATTTCGACCCTAACAGGTGGATTCGAGTCCCATTTCCTTCTTCCTCTAGACTAACGCACGGAGTCAAGATTGTCCCATCCCTGAATCTATCCATATGGACGAATCTCGGTGCCACCCTTTGCCTTCGAATTCCGAACCTGACCGGTGGATCCAAGGCCCATTTCCTTCTTCCTCTAGACTACCGCACGGAGTCTAGCTTATCCCATTCCAGATTCTATCTGTACGGACGAATCTCGGTGCTACCTTTTGCCTTCGAAATTCGACCCTAACCGGCGGATTCATGGCCCATTTCCTTCTTCCTTTAGACTAATGCACGGAGTCTAGATTGTCCCATCCCAGATTCTATCCGTACGGACGAATGTCGGTGCCACCCATTTGCCTTTTAATTCATACCCAGACCGACGGATTCAAAGCCTATTTCCTTCTTCCACTAGACTACCGCACGGTGTCTAGATAATGCCATCGTAGATTCTATCTGTACGGACGAAAAATGGTGCCACCCATTGCCTTTGAATTCCGACCCTAACCGGCGGATTCAAGGCCCATTTCATTCTTCCACTAGACTACCGCACAGAGTCTAGATTATCCCATCCCAGATTCAATCTGTACAGACGAATCTCGGTGCCACCCATTGCCTTTGAATTCCGACCCTGACCGGCGGATTCAAGGCCCATTTCCTTCTTCTCTAGACTACCGCACGGAGTCTAGAATAACCCATCCAAGATTCTATTCGTACAGACGAATCTCGGTGCCACCCTTTGCCTTTGAATTCTGACCCTGGCCAGCGGATGCAAGTCCCATTTCCTTATTCCTCTAGACTACGACCCGGAGTCTAGATTATCCCATCCTAGATTCTATCCGAACGAACGAATCTCGGTGCCACCCTTTTCCTTTGAATTCAGACCGTGACCGGCAGATGCAAGGCCCATTTCCTTCTTCCTCTAGACTAACGCACGGAGTCTAGATTATCCCATCCTAGATTCAATCCGTACGGACGAATCTCGGTGCCACCCTTTGCCTTTGAATTCCGACCCTGACCAGTGGATGCAAGTCCCATTTCCTTATTCCTTTAGACTACCGCTCGTAGTCTAGATTATCCCAACCCAGATTCTATCCGTACGGATGAATCTCGGTGCCACCCTCTTCCTTTGAATTTCGACCACGACTAACAGATCCATGGCTCATTTCCTTCTTCCTCTAGACTACCGCACGGAGTCTAGCTTATCCCATCCCATATTCTATCCATATGGACGAATCTCGGTGCCACCCTTTCGCCTTAGAATTCCGACCCTGACTGGCGGATCCAAGTCCTATTTCCTTCATCCTCTAGACTACCGCATGGAGTCTAGATTGTCCCATCCTAGATTCTATCCGTACGAACGAATCTCGGTGCCACCCAATTGCCTTCAAATTTTGACCATGACCGGTGGTTCCATGGCCCATTTCCTTCTTCCTCTAGACTACTGCACGGTGTCTAGATTATCCCATCCCAGATTCTATCCGTACAGACGAATCTTGGTGCTTCCTTTTGCCATTGAATTTCGACCCAAATCGGCGGATTCAAGGCCCATTTGCTTCTTCCTTTAGACTAACGCACAGAGTCTAGATTATCCCATCCCAGATTCAATCCGTACGAATCTCGGTGCCACCCTTTTCCTTTGAATTCAGACCATGACTAACAAATCCATTGCCCATTTCCTTCTTCCTCTAAACTACCGCACGCAAACTAGATTGTCCCATCGCAGATTCTATCCGTACAGACGAATCTCAGTGCCACCCTTTTGCCTTTGAATTCTGACCCTGACCGGCAGATTCAAAGCCTATTTCCATCTTCCACTAGACTACCGCACGGAGTCAAGATAGTCCCATCCCAGATTCAATCCGTACAGACGAATCACAGTGCCACCCTTTGCCTTTGAATTCCGACCCTGAACGGTGGATTCAAGGCCAATATCCTTCTTCTAGTAGACTACCGCAAAGAGTCTAGATTATCCCATCCCAGATTCAATCCGTACGGACGAATCTCGGTGCCACCCATTGCCTTCGAATTCCGACCCTGACCGGCGGATTCAAGGCCCATTTCCGTCTTCCTTTAGACTACCGCATGGAGTCTAGATTAACCCATCCCAGATTCTATCCATACGGACGAATCTCGGTGCTACCCTTTGCCTATGAATTCCGAACCTGACTAGCGGATGCAAGTCCCATTTCCTTATTCCTCTAGACTACGGCCCGGAGTGTAGATTATCCCATCCCAGATTCTATCCGTACGGACGTATCTCGGTGCCACCCTTTTCCTTTGTATTCCGACCCTGACTGGCGGATGCAAGTCCCATTTCCTTCTTCCTCTAGACTACCGCACGGAGTCTAGATTATCCCATCCCAGATTCTATCCGTACGGACGAATCTCGGTGCCACCCTATTGCCTTTGTATTCCGACCCTGACTGGCGGATCCAAGTCCTATTTCCTTCATCCTCTAGACTACCGCACGGAGTCGAGATTGTCCCATCCAAGATTCCATTCGTACGGACGAATCTCGGTGCCACCCAATTGCCGTCAAATTCCGACCATGACCTGTGGATCCAAGGCCCATTTCCGTCTTCCTCTAGACTTCCGCACGGAGTCTAGATTATCCAATCCAAGATTCTATCCGTACGGTTGAATCTCGGTGCCACCCTTTTGCCTTTGAATTCCGACCCTGACCGGCGGATCCAAGGCCAACTTCCTTCTTCCTCTAGACTACCACACGGAGTCTAGATTGTCCCATCCCAGATTCTATCCGTACGGACGAATCTCGGTGCCACCCTTTGCCTTCGAATTCTGACCCTAACCGGCGGATCCAAGGCCCATTTCCTTCTTCCTCATGACTACCACACGGAGTCTAGATTATCCCATCTTAGATTCTATCCGTACGGACGAATCTCGGTGCAACCCTTTGCCTTTGAATTTTGATCCTAACCGGTGGATTCATGGCCCATTTCCTTCTTCCTCTAGACTAACACACGTTGTCTAGATTGTCCCATCCCTGATTCTATTCGTACGGACGAATCTCGGTGCTACCTTTTGCCTTCGAATTTCGACCCTAACTGGTGAATTCATGCCCATTTCCTTCTTCCTCAAGACTAATGCACAGAGTCAAGATTGTCCCATCCCAGATTCTATCTGTACGGACGAATCTCGGTGCCACCCTTTTGCCTTTGAATTTTGACCCTAACCGGCGGATTCATGGCCCATTTCCTTCTTCCTCTAGACTAATGCACGGAGTCTAGATTGTCCCATCCCAGATTCTATCCATACGGACGAATCTCGGTGCCACCCTTTTGCCTTTGAATTCTGACCCAGACCGGTGGATTCAAAGCCTATTTCCTTCTTCCACTAGACTACCGCACGGAGTCTAGATTGTCCCTTCCCAGATTCTATCCGTACGGACGAATCACGTTGCCACCCTATGCCTTCGAATTCCGACCCTGATTGGCGGATTCAAGGCCCATTTCCTTCTTCCTCTTGACTACCGCACAGAGTCTAGATTATGCCATCCCTGATTCAATCCATACGGACGAATCTCGGTGCCACCCATTGCCTTCGAATTCCGACCCTAACCGGCGGATTCAAGGCCCATTTCCTTCTTCCTCTAGACTACCGCACGGAGTCTTGATTAACCCATCCGAGATTCTATCCGTACGGACGAATCTCGGTGCCACCCTTTGCCTTTGTATTCCGACCCTGACCAGCAGATGCAAGTCCCATTTCCTTATTCCTCTACTCTACGACCCGGAGTCTAGATTTTCCCATCCCAGAATCGATCCGTACGGACGAATCTCGGTGCCACCCAATTCCTTTGAATTTAGACCATGACTAACAGATCGATTGCCCATTTCCTTCTTCCTCTAGACTACCGCACGGAGTCTAGATTATCCCATCAAAGATTCTATCCATACGGACGAATCTCAGTGCCACCCTTTTTCCTTTGAATTCCGACCCTGACCGGCAGATCCAAGTCATATTTCCTTCATCCTCTAGACTACCGTGCGGAGTCTAGATTGTCCCATCCCAGATTCAATCCGTACGGACGAATCTCGGTGCCACCCATTTGCCTTCAAATTTCGACCATGACCGGCGGATCCAAGGCCCATTTCCTTCTTCCTCTAGGCTACAGCACAGAGTCTAGATTATCCCATCCTAGATTCTATCCGTACGGTTGAATCTTAGTGCCACCCTTTTGCCTTTGAATTCCGACCCTGACCGGTGGATCTAAGGCCAACTTCCTTCTTCCTCTAGACTACCTCACAGAGTCTAGTTTGTCCCATCCCAGATTCTATCCGTACGGACGAATCTCGGTGCCACCCTTTGCCTTCGAATTCGGACCCTAACCGGCGGATCCAAGGCCCATTTCCTTCTTCCTCAAGACTACCGCACGGAGTCTAGATTATCCCATCCCAGATTCTATCCGTACAGACGAATCTCAGAGCTACCTTTTGCCTTTGAATTTCGACCCTAATCGGAGAATCCAAGGCCCATTTCTTTCTTCCTCTAGACTACCGCACGGAGTCTAGATTATCCCATCCCAGATTCTTTCCGTACGGTCGAATCTCGGTGCCACCCCTTTGCCTTGGAATTGTGACCCAGACTGGCAGATCCATGGCCCATTTCCTTCTTCCTCTAGACAACCGCATAGAGTCTAGATTATCCCATCCCAGATTCAATCTGTACGTACGAATCTCGGTGCCACACATTGCCTTTGATTTCCGACCCTTTCCAGTGGATTCAAGGCCCATTTCCTTCTTCCTTTAGACAAACGCATGGAGTCTAGATTATCCCTTCAAAGATTCCATCCGAACAGACGAATCTCGGTGCTACCCTTTGCCTTTGAATTCCGACCCAGACCAGCATATGCAAGGCCCATTTCCTTCTTCCTCTAGACTACTACACGGAGTCTAGATTATCCCATCCCAGATTCTATCCGTACGGACGAATCTCGGTGCCACCCGTTTGCCTTTGAATTCTGACCCTGACCGGCGGATTCAAAGCCTATTTCCATTTACCACTAGACTAAGGCACGGAGTCTAGATAGTCCCATCCCAGATTCTATCCGTACGGACGAATCACGGTGCCACACTTTGCCTTTGAATTTCGACCCTGACTGGCAGATTCAAGGCCAATTTCCTTCTTCCTCTAGACTACCGCACAGGGTCTAGCGGACGAATCTCGGTGCCACACATTGCCTTCGAATTCCGACCCTTACCGGCAGATTCAAGGCCTATTTCCTTCTTCCGCTAGACTACCGCACGGAGTCTAGATTAACTCATCCCAGATTCTATCCTTACGGACGAATATCGGTGCCACCCATTGCCATTGAATTCCGACCCTTACCGGCTGATTCAAGGCCCATTTCCTTCTTCCTCTAGACTACCACACGGAGTCTAGATTAACTGCAGACACCCCAAATTTCCAATTTTGCAGGATGAAGATCTGGTGGCTGAGCTTGGACCCTGGTTGAGCCCATTTGGGCCCACAAACCCTCATTAGGCCATTTAATTCATGGAAACCCATCTGGGCCCATGAAGACCCACTTAGGCCCACTAAATCCTGATTGAGCCCATTTGGGCCCATTACACCATTTCAAGCCTATTTGACTTCATGCAAGCCCATTTAGCTTCTTTGGACCCAATCAGCCCACTTGGGCCCATGTAGGCC
>JAMKQA010001627.1:0-20358 GCA_024699735.1 Posidonia australis | reverse complement strand
GCAAATTTATGTTACGTATGCTTGTTTTGTGTTTCTCATTTATGAGTATCAACTACAGGACTTTAAAATTGGCAAGGTAGACACAGCATTCATTCAGAAGCACGAAAAGGAGTTGGCTGAGGTCAGTAATTTATGTAATAATGTTGTAAGCTCTAAAAGTTGTCTAGGTGAGGAGAGCCTGTGTTAAACTTTACTGTTATTTTCTATATTTTAAAATAAATGGTATTTATTAGTCATAATGTCTTAGCAAGCCATGTTTTCTATTTAAAATGTGAGCACAGTATTTCTATACTTCAAACGTAAACTAAAGGAGGTACTCGCAAAATTCTCGTAAATTTTTTTACGAGGACTTTGCGAGGAAATTTACTCGCAATTGAAATTTAACGATGATGCATATAGTGAGGACTTATTGTCCTCACAATGTCCTCGCAAACGCCATTAGTGAGGAAATTGCGAGGACATTGCGAGGACTTAGCGAGGACATTTATCCTCACGATTTCCTGTTTTTCTAGTAGTGTAATATTCATTGAAACTTATTTTATAAAATTCTTTGAACAAATATAAGTAGATAATCTAGAGTTTTGCAGCAGAACATTTATCATATTTGTTAGGGCTTTATTTTTCTATTCTACTATTTTATTAAACTGTGGTGAATAAGGAACTGTCACTTCATATACAAACCAGCACTTTGAAAATATTATTGAAACATGTTAAACATGTTAAACATGTATTCTCTACTCCTATCAAATATTAATCTTTTAAGTACTTTACCAGTTTGTGTTTCAACTTCACTTTTATAAATTCAGAATTTATCAAGAGCCTCATCTTTACTTTTCAGTTAATAGACATAACAGTATTTACTACAATCATCAATGAACGTGATGAAATATTTCTTATTATCCTTAGTTATCATGCCATTAAATTCACAAACATATGTACGTACTAAATCAAGTATATCTGATTTTCTATTGATCATATGGAAAGATTTCCTAAGTTGTTTAGTCTACACACTTATTTCATATTTATATTCCCTATCAATAGCAACCTTAAGAGTAAGATTCAAATTCATCATTCTTTGAGGGAATCAAAATTAACATGTACTAAACGTTCATGCCAAATATTAGATGATTCAATACTATAAATAACATAATGAACATTATCATCATTCATGCATGCATTGTTAATATTTTCAATATGAAGTTTAAATAAATCTTCAACAACATACAAATAACCTTTCCATAAAAAACACCAATATTTAGATGTGAAACAATAATTTTATTACATTTGCAATTTAACCGAAAACACTTTCTAATTAATATGGGACCACTTAGAATGTTCCGAATGTTCCAATGTATCGTTGAAACGTGCCTGGCTTTGTGTAAGGTGAGAATCTTTCTAAAAGAAAACTTTAGTTCCATACGACCCTCGCCTTTGACATTTACAATCGTTAGGTCTCCAAGCATCACTGTTCACCCATTGATGGGCTGATAAGACACAAATAGAGATTTGTCAGCGTAAATATGCACATTAGCCCTAGTGTCAACAATCCAGTATTATGGTTTATAAATAGCAAAGAGTTTAGATTTTACAGTATGATACCTGTTATTGTTTTCAAGAGTAGAGGTCATCATGTTGACCAACGATCCATTAGTGGTTCTTAAATGGACATTTCTTCGCCTAATGCCCAACCCGACCACAAATCCAACGCGGTTTGTTCTTGGATTTTTTTTCTAGATCTTGGTATTTGCTTTAATTTTTGTTTTTGATTTTCCTTTTTAATCTTTACTTGGCTTGTTATCAACTATCACATTGATTCGAGCGTTGCTTTCCACAAGAATCACAAGTTTTTGACTCCTGTGTTCTTCCTTTATTGTTATGTTAATCATAAGATTATTAAGGGTTAAATTTTCTTTCTTGTGCTTAAGACTTGGAAATTTCTCAATAATTGACATGACAATAAATTTTTCATAAAACTTCATATTTGCCATTGAAGGCTACGACATAGGAACAAAAACTAATGAGCTTGTTTAGTCATCGAATTGCCCTCAAGCATTTGATGTTTCAAAAACTTGGAAACAAAATACTTCTTTAGACCCTGGTCCTCAGTATTTTATTTATGATCTAAAGTACCCTAAAGTGTCTTTGCTGCTAAGGAGGAGGAGGTACTGTATACATCAAACAACACATTGGATAGTGATGATAGTATACAACAACGTGTTAGTTGATCCCACTCCCTCTCAATAATTTTCTCTAAGCTTTTAGAGTCAAAAGTATCTGACTCAAGATAGTTAGACTCAATAAAGGATAGCAACCTAACATGGTTAACCAGATCTTTATACGTTGTTGCCAACGTTTGAAGTGAGGATTGGAGAATTTCTCTGGCATACTGGCTATGTCTACCCTAGATCTAATCAAGACTGTACTAGACTTGTTAAACAAGTCAATTTTCTCTAAGATTGTTGGAACCAAACGTAAAACTATATGTTTAAATATATTGATTGTGTTGATTAACATGTCAATTGAAGCAAAACCATATGATCTAGGAAAAGTCATGAAAAATAATGCAAGGAATAGAAAAAAAAAATAGAGAAATAAGGTTAGATCTTATTTGATTCAGTAGATGGAGAATAGACTGAGGTCTCGTTTACATGGCGATCACACTTCAATCGCCTTAGAATCAAAAGCACACCAGTCGGCGAAAGGAATGTGTCACAGTTTCTAAGAAACATAGAATCGTTAGAGAGAAGAGACAGAAAGGGAAAGTGCAAAAGGTACCTAGAGACCGGAGATTATTCCCTCAAGCCCAAGTCCATCCCGACATACATGCATGTGTGGTCATCCATGCCTAGTCTAAATTCTTGTGAACACTTGTTCTAGAGCTCCTTAGAAATAAAGTTATCTAAGTTTTTACACTTTACTAATGTGGGATTAAAGTATTACAAACATGTATAAAACTATCCTCTAAAACATTCTTTTCAAAATATTCCCTTTTTTAGACTTATACTTTGGGATTTATCACTAGATATTTAATCTTTATTAATAAAGGTAATGTAATAGACTTAACATGAGAATTATTTAATAAAGTATCATAGGCTCAATTAATCTTAACTTAAATTTGATTAATTAAATGCTCAACAATAGTTACGATAACTACATTTTCCATTAAATCTACCATAAGATGCAAATTTAATTATTAAGAGATTCAAAATCCTACTTATTTTAAGTAAGGACGGATCCTTCTAGAAAATTGACACATATAGATAGATAGATAGATAAACATATATATACATATACACATACACATACTTTTTAGCGATAGTAATGTAGGGAAGCACATGACCTTGATTAAGGTAAAATCATGTACTGACCCAACCTCATTAGATTAAGAAAATCTAGAACCTGAACCAATCCAAATCACAAGTGAAACTTAGCCAACCTTATCCATAATAATCCATGGGTCGGTTCATATTTTTCTATTATATAATTTTCATACAAACAATAAAAAAAACATGAAACCATGATCGACGTAACATTGAAACAACAATGAAAAATAAAGAAAATCAAGCTATTAGCAATAGAAAAATTGCATTACCTGTAACGAAGTAGCACTAGTTTCCATCACTAGTAAGATACCTTGCAAGTTAAAGTATATATACATAAAATAAGTCGATTAGAGCCAACCCTATTGATCGTTTAAAATTTTTTTAGATCCAATCCAACCTATGGAACAAATTTAACTGAAACTAACCCAACCCAATAATTTCAATTTGGGTTGGATTGTGGATTGACCCATTGTTCCCTTGTACACTCTCGTAGTTAAGATTGTGGTTTAGACATTACTAGACCAAGATCCGACAATAATAGGGATAAAGTCAATTATTGAGAGTTAAAAACGATTGGGTGTGCAAAACGTCAAACCATACTATACCCAATCCCAAGTCTAATTACCGCTTGTAGTTTCAACTCGAATCCCAAGTCTAAACTAATAATATACCAATTACGTTAAGTTTCAATAACTTCTGGTAGTCATGAATGAAGACCAACGCATTAACGACATACTTGTAGTTTATCTTTTGTTTTGAAAAGGACTTGTAGTTTATCTGCAATGACAAACCAAATTATCGAGTAAAGATGAAACAAATCAAAAATCAAGTCAAACGTAACAGTCGTCATTTGTTTGACGTGAATATCACGAGAAAAAAAAGCCAACCAACTTAATGAGCCTGAAAAGTAATTTACTGCATCAAAATTAAAAGATAAATAATAATTATAGTACAATAGTACCTACAACGATTCAAAAAAAATTACTGCTAAAGTGGTCATGAAATTATAAACGAGAAAAATGAAATGTCAGATATTAATAAAATCTACCGTTTAGCAGATCGAATGGTTCTTCTGGCTAGATTTGGAATGGTGACACTTAAAAAGTTTGACGTACGATAAATCTGAGACCAAATTATAATCATTTATCACAATTGTTGGAAGAAATAAAAAAAAAAGGAAATAATATGTTAGGTCCCATCATTTCACGTAAAATTTAACCATTGATGTATGTATTGGTGGCACCACCACATGATGTAGGGGTGTACGTAGGTCGGGTTAGGTTGGATTAAAGATGAACTCATAACTTAACCTAGATTGTTGGAATTAGATAATTTTAAACTCATATCTAAATCAATCTCAATCTAATCTATAAACTTCAGAAGGAGTCGGTTATCGAATTTTATGTGTACTTATTTAGAACTAAAAATTACATTTATAATATATTATATAAATATACAACATCAATAACAATCATAGAATAATGAATAATTTGATTATGTTATAGATAAATATATGATTTACTGATATTTCTTAAATAATATAAATTATCACTCTAAAATTTATAAATAATTCATAGTAAAATACAATATAGAAAGAAGAAGGAGGCAAGATCAAAAGATGGATAGAGAGAGATCAGAAGATACCAAGATGAAAAGGACGATGAATGAGAATAAGAAATAGAGTTTTAGTGATAAGGAAATATGATTTTATAAATAAATAATTATATATATAATATATATTTATGAATATAAATAATTAATTATATATATATATATATACGAATTTCTGATTAGATTGAGTAACCATTTATGGAACTAATATCTAATTTAAAAAGTCTTAAATATCTTTAACCTATATCTGAGTTACACCCTTGCCAATGTGGGTGGGCGATCTGGGCTACTTGCGCGAGCAAGAAGTCAAACATCACCTGCCAATCACAACTAATCGTGATGATCACACGCGCGTGCGCCGCGAGAGACACGCTTTTGTGGATCTTTTCCCGACATCTGATTTCATTGTTACGGTCTCATCCTCTCATCACACCCGGTGCCAACAAACTATTAATATCCACACTCGTCTCCTTCTCTGTTGCCGTTGGGAAAAAGCGAACGGAATGAGTCTCAACTCGGAACCCGGAATTCGTCATTGCGCGTGAAAGGGAACGAGGAGGAGGAGGTGGAGGATCCTTCGCTCCTGCCGCCGCCGCCATTCCTACTCGATCGTCTTTGGAAATCGTCCATCGAGGGCACTACAAGAGTAACAGAAATCGGAACACTTTCCTTAGATTGAAATCCTGCAAGAGAAGATAAAGAAGGTATGGTGTAATGTGGTGTAATTTTTGTGATTCTCCTTCTTCTTCTTCTTCTTCTTCTTCTTCTTCTTCTTCTTCTTCTTCTTCCCTTTTTTTTTTTAATTTATTGTGGGGGGTGGGGGTATCGGATGTGATGTTTCTTTTTTGCTGTTTTGGGTGGGAATTTTTGCGAGACTCCCATGACATAGGATCTTAGAACTAGTGGTGAATTTTGTTGTCATCTCCTTTTCGTTACCCAATTTGGATTTAAAATCTTCGAGTTAGAATGAAAATTAGACAAATTGCTTTTGGTTTTCAGATTATCATCTGTTTGCTTTCCATGTTTGTAGGGCAACAAGATGTGGAATTTTCGTTAAAAGAAGATCATTTTTGTTTCCTTTTCTATATCTACAGTTGTTCCATATTTTTGGGTGTATGTAAAGTGGACTCATGGGTTTTTTGGCTTTTTGTTTAGTGTGTTGTTAGTTTCAGATTGACAGCTACCGGTGCATGTTATCGAAATAACCAGCCTATTCTTGAGTTTAGCGTCCTCCGTTATGAATCATTTTCAGAATGATGATGGATCTTCTAGCTCTTCTTCCTTGCAAAGTCAAAATGATACTGAAGACGACAAGATGATTGCGCTTGTACTGTCTGAAGAGTTTGCCAAAATGGATGGCGCTGTTGGTAGGCGCTTGTCAAGCTTGGCTTCTATTCCTGTAAGATTCTGTATACTGATTGTTCCCATGTATTTGGACTTGAGTAGTTTTTTTTCATAACAATCATTTGTTAGCTGGAGAAATTTCCAAATGAGTAGATTTGAGTCTTCTGTTCCTTGCCACATCCCTTGATTCACAAATCACAATCAATTTGAATGCAATTTCATCACCAGTTTTTAACGAGGAAACAATACAATGCCATTAATTTATTTGTATAGCCTTGAGAAGTCCGGGTTCTAACTTCTAACCATTCTATTTTATAGATCTTCTTTCTCATCAGTTAACATAAACAGCTTGTCACACTGAAGATGGAATATCTTTTGATAACTTTTAGTACATCATTACTGTGATTTCAGCATGTTCCTCGGATCAATACATACATTCCTAATTGTTCCGATGCCAGCATGGATCACCATCGCCTTCTCCAGAGGTAGGTGGTTTATTTTCTCAAGTGACTTGTAGTAGATGTGAACCAAGAGGAAATATTTAGGTTTGATCCTATAATATAGGTGGAGCTGATAGAATTTTCTATATTTTGGGCAAAATATTCCATCCAGGAAATGCACAGAAACAGGAACTTGATATTCCAACAGAAAATCCATGGAACAGTAACTTAAGTTTTTTGGCCATCCAAAACTATTCATGAAATCAAATTGTTTCCCTTGTATTTCCAGTCTTGAAGCTTGAAATAGAGATGCACGCAAGCTATTTGAGGTTTCTTTTTTTCACTTGGTAACTTTTTGTATGGTTGATCATTTGTTAGGAATTCTTTAATATCTGGTGTCCTGTTCAGGCTTTAGTGAGCTGATGCACCTATTGACCACACTAGTCTTTTCACAGGAACAAGCCTTTTCATTTCAAGTCCAATATATTTTCTGGAAGCACAAATCTTGTCAAATCTTCACTTGACTTGCATCATCAACTTTGATGAAGTGTAACTAGTCATCTGGATTATACCATTGTCTAAATTTTTATTAGTTTTGTAACTATGTTCAGTATAAATACTGTTATATTGTTATGTGTTAATGTAGGACTTCAATTGATTAACGGATAAAAATTTAAAATACAAATTTAAATTGATTAACGGATAATAATTTAACATACAAATTTCCATAATTAACTCATTACTTCCTCAGATTCTGGAGACAAGCGTAATTATGGACTTCTGGATCTAATTGCATTACAACCTTTTGAGATTCTTAGGGCAGTTGTTAGCTATATTTCTATCTTAAAATATGCCCAACTTTCATACTAATAGGTTGAAATATTAGATTTTAGTGTTCTGTGGTCAATGTTTTTGTTTCCTTACCATGTGCCAAACTAAACTTTGTGATTCTTTATTGCAGGCTCTGTGCATATGGCTTGTATGAAGTAAAAGTCTCTGGGGATGGAAATTGCCAGGTATATGTTCTTTAGCTAATTACATGTTCACTTACTGCTCTGGGAACCAACTGTCTAGAGTTTTAACCTTTTTTTTCTTTCATGCAGTTCCGTGCACTTTCAGATCAGATGTTCAAGTCAGCTGAACACCACAAATACATAAGGAAACAGGTTGTCAAACAGGTATCTGGAGATTGCTAGATGATCAGACATATCTGTGAATGCCAAACTGATTTGCTGGGGTTCTTTTGCTGTAGCCCATTTCATGAGGGTCCAGTTCTTTCTTTCTAATAGAAGACTGAAACAGAATGAATCTTTGAGTAAAGTGTGGAGTTTTTGGAGAAATTTCTAAACAGCTAATCTTCTTTCTTTTTCAGCTTAAAGACTTCCCATCTTTTTATGAAGGTTATGTTCCAATGAAATACAAGCGCTATTGCAAGAAAATGGCCAAGTAAGATGTACCACTGGGTCTGTTGCTTTTTTGAGGTTCTTATTCCTTCATTATTTTTTGAAGATACAAATTTTATATTCCTTAACTAGTAGTTCATTTGTTTCTTGAACCATACAGGTCAGGTGAATGGGGTGATCATCTTACCTTACAAGCAGCAGCTGATAAGGTCTGAATTCCAGCATGGAATTAATGCAACGCTTGCTTGTTGTATATTAGAATGGATCTGTATTTGTTTTCTAACAAAAGAATGACTGGTCTGGCCTCCTGCAATGTAGTGTCATGAAATACTCTGATAGTGATGCTTGTAATTGTGTCTTAGTTCATCATCAATCAATTGAATTTCTCAAGCCATGCATGTGAATAAACTGAAAGTCCATGTTAGCAGATCTTCTATTCAAATGCTGTTGCAAGATATTCATGAACATGATTTCTCCTGTTTTATCTATTCATGCAGCATGTTAATGTTTCACACGCAAAAGTTGAATGAACTTGTCCCTGCAGTACTGTTATTGATTTTTCCGTAACTTTCTGCAGTTTTTGGCAAAAATATGCCTATTGACTTCATTCAGAGACACGTGTTTTGTGGAAATCACTCCGCAAAATCAGGCACCTCAACGAGGTAAGCAATTCTATAAAGTATAATGTGCACTTGTCAACTGCTGTAACTATATTCATTTCACACGTCGAGGCTAACAGCTAAATGATTCTTTCTGGTCACTTGCATCATGTAGATTAAAGATTATTACTTTGGTTGATTTCCTAGTTTCTATTGCCTATAATCCAACTTTTATTCCCCAAAAGTGTAGGAAATATTCTTCATGTATAAAACTCTTAATTTTTAATGTTTTTGTTGGAATACTTGGATTATATGGATCCTTATATGGGTATCCATTTACTATTATGATCTCTTATATATATGTAGGATTTTTGTAATAATTTTATAAGTATTTTAATAACAATATGGTATCAAGAGCCAAACACTTACTGTAACTTGCCATCGCCAACCGTCGTTGTCAGCAAGCCTTTTTTCCAACGCTGCCTCCACTACAATGGTTCTCTAATGCTACCACAATGGCAGTGGTAGCCAGCCACCGCCTTCCACCTAGGATGGACTCGTCGCTG
The DNA here is from genome assembly GCA_024699735.1 of Posidonia australis. Classification (NCBI taxonomy): domain Eukaryota; kingdom Viridiplantae; phylum Streptophyta; class Magnoliopsida; order Alismatales; family Posidoniaceae; genus Posidonia; species Posidonia australis. The sequence goes on along the minus strand of JAMKQA010001627.1, from coordinate 11,072 downwards.
CGGTGCCACTGTCGTTCAACCATCGCTAGCACCACCATCCAGCAAGTCCGTTGCTATTGTTGACCCCCTCCCTTGCTCCTTTCCTTCTCTTTCCTAAGTTACCACTAGAAAGGGTCGACTGACGTGGTAGTTCTACTTGTGTTGATGTGAAAAAGCCTTTGCTTTTCTCATCCCTCTCTGTCGCTCCACAATGACGTTATTATCGTTGTGTAGAGACTTTTACTATTTTCTTCATGCCACATTCCGTGTAGAGCATCTGCGTATTCCATATGGTTGACGGATCGAAACCTTTTCATGGTTCCATATCATCGGATTATCTGATAAAGAATTTGGTTGGAATATTTGTAAAGTTGAATGGTACCAACTACTTGATTTGGTCTTAGTTGATCAAGATCTTTTTGGGAGTTCAAAGAAAATCCAAGCATATTAATAAAGACCCTCTTGATGAGAAAGACCCTTTATATAAAGATTGACTTACAAATGATCATTGTGTTCGGTCTTGGTTGATCAACAACATAGAGGAACACAAATCCTCCTCCCTTGTTTTACTGCCAATTGCAAAATAAATGTGGCTTATATTACATAAACATTATAGTTATGAGAAGAATATATCACATGTATTTGAACTATATGAGCAACTATTCTAATAGTTTTTCATCCAACATGGATGATCACTCCATCTTATTTCGTGTTTATTGTTATTTTACTGACATTGATTGTGGATAAGACGGTCTTATCTGAAAACACTTCTTGGAATCATTCCTCTCATTAAAGAAAAGGAAGATCTGCAGTACCTCTACTTGCTTTTAGCAAAGACTGTTGCAACATCCTCTCTTAGGCTTGATTGATCCATAATAACCTCAAATCCACTAACTGAAATACTTAAGTTGAAGTTGTAATTAAAGTAGGTTTTATTTTTTTAATCTCATATACCTATTTCAAGCAATATGATACTAAACTGGGGGTATCACAATACGTCCTTGTTTGAGTTTGTAGCCATAGTTAGATGATATAGGATTCTGAAGGTGATTTTTATTCCTTTTAAAGTAGCATTTATTTTTTATATTTCCAACTGATTTGTGTTCTAGATTCCATTTGTAACATTTTTCACACAACAACCTCAGATCCACTATTCGGGTCTAAAATGCTTAAATTAAACTGATAATGTTAGCAGATCCTAATCTTTATTTAGCGATGTAGATTTTTCTCTAAGCAATTTACAGATAAATGTGGGATCATTTTCTTTAAGCAACTTACAACTAAATTTGGGATGTTTCAAAGTACATTACATATAAAATAAGCAAGAATGGACCACTTTTTCTAGATATTAACATATAAATGTCATCCATATACACACACATCTTAAATCTGTATGGGAATTGATTCATTCTTGGCATTTTTAAAGTATGCTTTCCGCCCCTGCCAAAAGAAATTATGAATTGTATTAGCAATTACACATAATCATGTCATATAAAATTCATGGTTTCCATGAAGCTCTGTCTTACACCAATCCATTATTTCATGCAGAACTTTGGTTGAGCTTCTGGTCTGAAGTACATTACAATTCAATTTATGATGCCCGAGGTATTTTTTTCCTTTTTTGTGATTGGTTATTCCTCCATTAATAGTATTACCATATGAGCAAGTTCAGCTTTAAAATTCTTGGGTTTTTTTTTAAGAATTTTAACGATCACTCTTCCTTGCAATTGTTCTCCAGAACTACCAGCTCCTCCTGCACCCCGTAGGAAACATTGGCTATTCTGAAGGTTACCATTTTCTGTCGAGTACCTTATGGGTCATTGGGCTGTTGTTGTACATATGTATTTGTTCACATTCAATATTCTTGTTCTATTTGTACACTATAACTTGAGCTTACTCATGTATACAAAGCTTTTTAACTCCATTACTCTTGTAATAATGCCTTTACTGTAGTCAAGATGTTTAATTCTTGCCATATTTCGCAGTGTGCTTGTAGACTTAGTTCCATTACCATGTTAAGCAAAAAAGGGAAAAAAATTATTCTCTTAGTACATAGCAAAAATAGAAGCTCATCACAATTTTGAAAAAAATCAAGGTTTTTGTTCTTGCTCTTCCGAGTGCCCTTTCCTAATTCAGAAGGACCATATGACACGGTTCATGCAATTCAAACTTACAATCAGAAGGACGATATGACAGTCAAATCACTAGCAGAGTGTATAACAAACCCAATCCAACTTTGAACCACGCTAAGGCCAAGCTCTTTCCAAAATCGGGACTACTATAAACACAGTTCAGGCAGGACAATTATATGTACCAGTTGGCAAATGAAGTTGGAAGCCAAAATTATGAATTTTGTCAAAATTGGATTCAAAAGAGGATTGGTGACAACCAACTACCATGGTGTAGTTGGTCAGGAGGAGTGGAACTTCTACCTCTCTCTCAGGTTCGAATCTCATGGACCATAAGGAAAAAATATATGCATACTGATATCAAAAAAATAGAAAGAGAGGACTGGTGACGTGTAGTGCTGCACTTATCAAACAACTCTAGTCACAACTCACAGGGCTTCTTTTGCCAAAGAAAAGTAGCATGGAGAGAAATCACCCCGAAAGGATTAAGGGTATTTTTCATACAACTTCAAATTTAACCGTTTGAAGAAATTAGACAGGTTTCAAAAAAAAACCCTCAACGTTAGTATTAGGTTGGAAATAACAGTTTTTTTTATCTGGGTTCTTCCCAAACAGACTTGTAATACTCATAAATTTATTTTGTAATTATTTATATTTTAATGAATTTATTTTAGACGAGTGTTACTATCTCAAAGTCTATTTGTATAATGTTGCGACTTTTGCACTTGGACTTCGTGGCTCGCTATTATTTGTGTGTTTCTTATGTTTGTCCTTGTGTGGTTGGCATTGTGCTTATTTGGCATCGTGTCTGTGACACTGTGCTTGTGGACCCATGTGTGGGTCTGTGTGTGGGCTCGTGTGTGTGGCCCAGTTGGTGGGGCTGATAGTTGGCCTCGTGCTGGGGTGGGTAGTTGTGCTTGTGCGATTGTTGGTGAAGCTTGTAGCTAAGGTTGCGTTGGTGCATGCGTGGCTGACTGCTTGCATGCACGTGGTCACCTGTCCTTTTCTGCGTGGCTTTATAAACTAGGGTCTTCCATCATACACGACACCACTCTCCTCCTCCTCTTCCCCGTGCATTTCCCTCCTCCTCAAGTACACCTCCACCCTTCCTTCCTCTCCACTCCACCGCCTCTTCCTCTTCCCCTCTCTCTTTCTCTCTCCACTCACTCTCTCTCCCATTTCTCCCACTTACTCCCTCTCCTTTCCCCTCCATTTCTCCTCCTGTGCTTGGTGTGCCTAAGGATGGGCGATGGTGTGCAATAGTGTGCACCAGCACGTGGAGCTCTGGAGAGTCCCCCTAGGGGTCAAGAAAACCTCGATGTGGGTTGGAGTTGCCGGAGGCGTCAGTGGTTGGTTGGAGATCAAAGTTTGGGTCGTTGGAGGCCATTTTGAGGTACGCACCTCACCTCTTATAATAGAAAGCATGAAAATGCTAGAAATACCTAGGATGCATGTAATCTAGGCTAAATTTAATGTCTCGAGTTTATTGTGAATTTACAGTGAATTAATTGGCATTTATGGTGGTGGTTGCACTTTAGGTCCTTTTGACCCTTGTTGCTTTGTGATTTTATTGCATGAGCTGTGGTATATAGATTTTGGTTTTGTTTGTATGGATTTGGAGTAAACTTGAGGGTCTACAACATATGTTTTATGTGGATTTTATTGTGATTGTTTGGTAGGTCCGTCCCTCACTCCCATTTGGGAGAAGAGTCGGACAGAGGTTTGGAGTCGTTTTTTGATTTCGCAGAAAACGACATACTGAATCATTTAGGTATGCTATTTTTTGTCAGTTTTAGTCCTCTTGGTCCTGGTTCGATCGACTGAATCCCTTCGGTCTACCATTCCATGCCTTGAGTATTGATCGTTAGACCCAGGTCGGTTGACTGATCCATTTCAATCTGTCGAACCAAGGATTTTTGAGCAATCGATTTGGATTTCGGTCTATCGTTTTGGTGCCCTGAGCTCAGTTCGATCAACCAGCCCAATTCGACATGTCGAATCAGGCCCTAGTTGTTTTATAAAAATGATTTCTAAGGGTTTTCCAGATTGGTTTGTTTTGCTCATTTGAAATGGAATTGTGGGCCATTAGTGGTGGTCATGTGGGACGCCTAAGGCTCCGATTTTGTGGAGATTTTGGAAGAGTTTTCCGAAGATATAAAATGATTTTGAAAATAGTTTTCAAAGGAATGATATGACCTGTTTTGGAAATGATTTACTGGTTTTCTATGTACGGGCTGAGAGACCGTGAGTCATGCTGTCTGGACTAGGGGATGTGACGACACTTGCTAGATGGTTTGGCGTATTACTCAAGTTAAGGTCGGGGGCTGAGATACCTGAGGTAGAGGTTTGTCAGGTCTTAGAGGTATGAGACTCCTTGATTGTGGTTTCGAGGCTAGGATTATGGTCCACGGGTTGAGGTGCTTTATGGCATGATGGGGAGGTATGCCACTCTTGCTCAGGTGTTGTCAGGTGTGGAGATATGAGACTCCCTCCCGAACATCGTGTGGAGAATGCCGTGAAGAGGCGTACCCTGTGGTAGCCAGCGAGGGTCCGACACGTGCTCCGTAGCTGGTAGCGTCCTGAGAGACAGGATTGCCTTCTTAGGTGAGGTTAGCTTTGTGAGGGTCTCCCTGTAGGAGAATCGCGGGTCGGTGTCGCTTCTACATAGGGTAATGCCATTATAGCAGTGTAGTGCACCTTGATGGCTGCTTGTGGCCAGAGTTGGTTGCTTGGTTCTAGGCTTCCCGACTCATTGTGTGTGGTTTTAACCATTGAGGACCTTGCTTGTGTTTTAGGTTGATAGAGCCTTTGCTTGTTTGGTTTAGCTGGTGTGGACTGTATTTCTTGTGGTTTAGGCCTAGTAGGGCTAGGAGCAATCAGAGGCTCCGAGGTGTCGAGTTACACCTTAGGAAAGTAAAAGGGATGAAGGGGAAGATATTCGAGATGGCGAGACAGGGAAGGAAGAGCTCAAGGATGAGGACGTACCTGTGATAAGCTCACCTCCCCAATGACAGCGTCTTCTCCGATAGATGATGCTTTGTGATGTCGGAGGTGGCCAATGTTGAATTGGGGGTGCCAAGCAGAGGTTCACTGGAGATCTAGGACTCGTAGCAAGGCTGTCGTTTGGTGGAGGAGGGCCTGGAACGGTTGTGCGAGTTGGCCGGAGTTGGTGCGATTGGAATGTCGGAGCTAAAGAAGATGATCAGAGCAGGCTGGAGAAAGGACCGAAGTTGGTTGGCGTGCGCTGGATAGCTAAGGGAGGAAAGCTCTGAACTCTGGGATCATTGTAATCACCTCCTCCTACCTCCTTCTTCACACTATCGTCCTTTTTATAGGTGAAGTCGTCGACGACTGTAACAACCCACCAACACCATTAACAGACTTCAACAACTTCCTAACCAACTCCTTAACGAACTAACAACTCTCCTAACAAACTAACAACTCTCCTAATAAACTAACAACCCCTAACAACCTCACTGCCCTCCATGCACCTCCCTTGCTGCTTGCCTGAACGTCAACAGAGATGATCGACGGTCACCTGAGCTCATGATAAGGCAGCTGGTGGCACTAATTCGTGGTTCAGATCACAGGATGTGGCTGCCGTGATCAAGAGCTGCAATAGAGGGCTCGAGCTTGGCTAGGGTTGTTGTAGGGTTTCCTCAGACATCGTCTCTCTCTCTACTGCATGGATTTTCTCCTTCTCTATAGGTGCTCACCTTCTCTATGTAGCATGGATCATGGCATGGGAGTTGGTCTGATGATTGGCTGTTGGGTTGGAGGAAGACAGGAGGTGTGACATCTAGGCCTGATCATCCATTTATAATTGCTAACCATGGAATTAATTGCAATATTGTATAAATGGTTTATTAATGGATAATCTGATGTTTCTTGGATGTGTGAGCTTGTGGTTGACTTTCTATGCACCTGCTTGTAATTTGGGACCAATGTGGAGTCCAATTTGAGGATGCACAGTCGCCTCGGTCTATGTGCCCATTCTTTCCTCTTTTCTTTCTTTCTTTTCTTCTTCTCTCACTCACGAGCTCACCTCACCTCGTCTTCTTCCTCTTCTTCCTCCATTAGCTTATGCCACCAACTACGCTGGCCTATGCCTTCTCGTCTTCTCCGACATGATGGACGGCCAGCGTGATGCGGGAGGAGGAGGAGATAAGAGAGGCAAGGGCGAGTGGAAGAGGGAGGGCTACGACGCGAGAAGGAAGAAGGAGAGGAGGAAAGATGCATGCGGATGAGGTGGTGGCTGTCGGTGTGGACCACCGGAGGAGGAAGCTTCGTCGGGGCTGCGCCAGACTGCAAGGAGAGTCACCGGTGTGAACGGAGGCTCGTCAGAGAGGTACGCGACCCCTCCTTCTTCTCTGTTCTCTTCTTTTCTTCTAATAAGTTAAATGCATGATGTAAAATCGTAGAAAAATAGTTGAATTGATGAGAATGAGTTGAAATGCATGAAAACCTAGATATCATGCGGTTAGGATTGAAATTTGTAGGAATATGCAAGATTTTGGGATGAAGGTTACAATAGTTGTTTTTGAGCTTCATCCCTTTGTGATTTTCGTGTGGATTGTGTGGTTGATGAAATCATGAATAGTTTGTGGTGTTTTGAAGTAGACTCAAGGGGCTACACCTCATGATTTATTGATAATTTGTGATATGTGTTTGGGGGGTCCAACAGAGGCTCCCACTTCCGACGATTTCGTCGACCGAAACAAGGGAATGCCATGATTGTGGGAAATTCGGTATGCCGAAATCCTGACAGATTAAGCCAGGATATTTGGTTTCAATAGGCCAAAATCATCCGGTCAGCTGAATTAGGGATTTTCGGTATACCGAAAATGTTCAGTATACCGAACTAAGGATTTTCGGTATATCGAACCTGGGTTCGGTCTGCCAATTTTGCCCTGGCCCTGATATACATAAATATGAATATATAAACTGAAGGATAAATGGTTTTAAAGGCATGTAAAGCATGTGTTAATGATGTTTTCCCCATACAAATGGCATGGAGGAATATAGAACCCAAATAACTGGAATTGGGCATGGTTTGGGTTTTAGACCATATAAATGAATATAATGGTTGATTATGTGTGGTTTTGGGCATGAGACCCAATTGTGATTTTAAAACACATGGTTTTCATGAATTGAGTTGGGACCTTAGTGGATGGTCAAGTATTGGATGGAAACATATTCCTACAACCAAAAAGAATGGAAATGGAAATGATTTTGAAAAAAGGAAAAATTAAAGAGTTTTGAAATAAAACACTAATAATGTGTTAGGGAACCACAGGGGTTGGTGTCGACAATGTGGTAGGAGTATGAGACTCCAATGAAACTAGTTGCTAAATACGACTGTGGTTGCCGAGCTTGAGACGGTGTAGGCTGAGTTTGGATCGTTGCACCTAGTTGTTCGGGTCACCGACGGTGTAGGCTGAGCCTAGGTCGTTGCACCTAGTTGTTTGGGTCACCGATGGGACGTTAGACAAAGACGTATGCTCGTACATATATGAAAGAAATTAAGGCCGATTGGCCAAGGCGGTGGCATCCCTCACGGGGAATTTCACCGCGGCAGTGTAGGAAGGTATGGAAAATGATGTCCTCGCCTACTGCTTGTGTGCCTGGTTACCCTTGATAAAGGTTGCATCAGTAAAGAAAAGTGGAAATGAATAAGAAATGAATGGACTTTTGAGAAATAAAAGGAATGTAGTTTGTCTGGGATTGGACTTATGAATGGTCCTTAAATCCTAGAATAAAACAAAAATTGTGTTTTAACCAGTTACCAGCCAGTTTTTATGATTTTGGTTTTGAGCCCGAGAGGCATTATGTTTTAGCCTAGATTTGGTCAAAAATATGAGTTTTGAAAGTGGTTTTAGTCTTGGGAAGAAATCCTAAGTAATAAAGATGAAAGATGAGCTTCGAAAAGGAACATGATTTTGGAAATGATTTCCAGAAATTTTAAAAGAAAAAGGAAAAGTGAGTTTTGAAAAGAGTATAACCTTGGGAATAGATTCCCAAATGATTTCAAAAGAAATGACAAGGATGTTTTAAATTGGATCTTCAAAGAAAATTAAGTTTTATAAATTTAAAGTTGAGTTTTTGGCTTTTCACTATTTTTTTGTGTTTGAGGCGCGTACTGGGTGACTTAGATGTCACTCACACGTACTTGTTTGGTTTTCAGGTGTAGATCGTGTACAGTCGAGTTCTGGTGTCGGAGCTTCTAGCTGCACATTTTTTCCTAGAGGTGAATCTTAGTTACAATTATTTAATTTTACTGTAAGTAGTGTAATTTTGCTTATGATACTATGATTTATGTAACATCCCTGGGTTCGAGGCGTTACAGGAGGATAGGCTGGTGTTGGGCGTGACTATGCTTGAGGTGTTAGCTTGGCTAGAAGAAGAAAGAGGTCGGAAGAGATGGCTGGTTGTGGTGAGAACGGCAAGAGGAGTGGCTGTTGGGTTGGAGGAAGAGGAAGAAATGGGTTGAGGTGTTGTGAGCTTTCATGGACCTAAGTGGTCCTAAAAAAGATTTGTATGCGTAGACTTGGTAATTAAATTTTAGGCTATTAGCTTGGTGGATTTGCATGGATTTGATATATAACTAGGATTTAGATTTTGGTTTAGTGTATTGATTGTCTACCAGGATTTTAGATTAAAATAAAGGTTTGGACTAGTTTTATGGATAAAATCTGATTAAGATGTCTAGTTGGCCTTGGTAAGAAATGGTTAAGTGTCCAGCAATGACAATTCTACTCCAAAGAACACTACCTACAATTCTGCAAAACTGAAGTGTCTATGCATATGTATTTGGATGAATCATATTTGAATATTATGTAATGCATGTTTATATACAAGTTAATTTGTTATAAAGATTTGTCATTTTATTTTATATTAAGCTGCTTTATCTGTTAATAATCCACACATAACCCGTTACCTAAAGAGATTGGTTGAGTTACATAAACGGATGATCACTTTGATCATAATCTGTTATCTCAAAATAGAATGGATTGGAGCCCTGGTTGACTGATCGGTTGACATACCTAGGTCCAGTCGTCTAGGTGATTCCTCCTGAGCCGTGTTGCAGCAGTATAATAACGCTGTGGTAGAGCAGATGGCATGCGATTTCCATTGCTGTTTGTTGAGCTTAGAGCTCATCTTGGAGGGCTGGCGTAGCTCGAAGTACGCCCACTCTTATCTAGCTATGGTACAATATATTTCTATTTCTTACGAAATATGTGTAGTGTTGCTCTCCGATTATCAATATAAATACCACCAATTTACCCCGCGACTTTCTCAGATCTTAGATCTAGAGAGTTTGCAGGTAGCATGATGAGCGAAAACAAGACCCATACGCAACAATAACATTAACGCAAGAAGCAGAGAAAGAAACCAAGCAAACACGAGCAAGGCACATGCATGCGCGAGTAGATAGCATGAACAGAAATGCATGAGCAAGTCATATGAACTGTGGAGATGAAAACAACAGCAGACGTACAAGCATTCGAGACTCGCCTAAAGGGCGCACTTCACAGTAACATTCACAACACTGCAGAAGAAAAGGAGTTCAGGTGAACGGAGAGTGGAAGTTATATCGCAGTAAAAGCATGAACAAGTAGTGAAGCATGGAAATAACGAACCCAAACGCATACGAGTGTATGACCCATACCGCATTAAGCATGTATCCATCATCAGCAGCAGCTACATCAGGGGACTAGCAAACAATCGGTCGGAGTTGCAAATTATCATGGATGATCTGAATACCAAGCATTCGAAAAATGAAGGGACATTCTAATAAAAAAGATGAGCTAAAATGAGAGAAAAGAAAGAGAAACACAGTCGACCTTGTTGATAACCTTAGAAATTCGTTTTGGTCCCTCGTTTTGCCTTGGAATTGGACCTCGATGATGGTACCACAGCTTAGTGCTACCAACCCGTGAATGTTGCACTTCTCTTTGATCTTCTTCAGTTGATGTAGATGGGTATTGAACTATTGATGGGTTTGGGGGTTGAAAGGAGGGAAATTTATGAGAAAGGGGGAAGAGAGAGAGAAATTGTGTGAAGTTTCCTTCTCCTCCTCCTTACCCCTCTTCTAGCTTGTTTTGCTTTGAAATTGTACCTGGATTTTCTTGTCGTGTTTTGTTGACTACCATTGCTCCACACGCATCAATGTCAATTTTGTGATCCTCTCGCTTTCACTAGCTCTTATTGCCTTGAGGAGATGGCAGATGTGTGAGTTTCGACTACTTCGAGTCAACACTCGAATTGCTGAAATGTTTCCCATGCTTGATGATCAATTTCCTTCATCTTTTTCCTCCAAAATAAATGAGAATAATTCTGCAATTAGTTTGGATGTAGTATCAAATAATAAATTAAACAAAGAAATAACTTGAACAACAAGATCAAAGCATGCACCTAGGGTTTTGGTCCTCAGTTCACCCTAAGGCGATGCTTGTGTCGAATGCAAGAATATAGGGAAAACATGATGCGAGAAAACAAGTCAGAAAACCAAAGAACATAGGTGCTTAGTTCAGTACATTGCTCTGGATTCTACGAGTCGTACGGGCAAATCCCATTTATTAGTTGCATTGATATATTGTGTTGGCTAGTTGCGCTATTAGGAGTCACTGAACATTTTACAGAGCGGTAGTGAGCTTTGTCATCGCACCAAGGGAGACGCCGGCAATGCAAACACATGATGCAATGCATGATGAGTGTTGTAAATATGTCTTGAATTATGTTTTTGTTTCAGGGTTGTTTAGTCATTTGACCATTTGGGTGCTCTAGTATTTAAGTAGGCTAAGGCACAGATTATGTAACCTCTTTGGTCATTCGTGTTACCCTATTTTAGACTCCAATTGAATAGAGAGAACTCCTCCCTCTTCTCTCCAGATCTAGGGTTTCATGTGAGGTTCATCTGTGGAGGATTGGATGCTTGCTTTAGGGGATGGTATTCTGATTTCT
>JAMKQA010001626.1:0-106690 GCA_024699735.1 Posidonia australis | reverse complement strand
AGAGAAGAGGGAGGAGTTCTCTCCACACAGATGGAGACAAAATAGGGCTACATAATGCCAAAGAGGTTACATAATCTGTGCCTTAGCCTTCTTAAATATTAGGGCACCTAAATGGTCTAATGACCAAACTAACCCTGAAACAAAGACATATTTACAACAGTATATGCAGATGAAACCTCACCTTAGGTAAGGTGATGGTAAAAAAAAAGACCCAGAGTTAGGCTCAAGAGGAAAGCCGGGCGACATCACTCCCATCAGTTAGCAGCAGGACAGCCGCTAGTCAATAGCACCACCTATACATACTACAAAAAATACAAAAAAAATGAAAAAAATCCAGAAAACCCAAAAAAAATCAAAAAACCTAAAAAATCCAAAAATAGCACCAAGAGCCAGGGAAACGGAGCAACCCGGCCAATCAGCACAGCCCATTGTTAAAGAGCCAGAAGTCGCACGGTGCAGATACAAGAACACCAAAGTCAGTGTGACCATCATGAAGAATCATCAGGGGCAAAATTCAGAGCACATCCTCTCCTTTGATGTCATCAACCCATCCTTCAAAGAGGAAATCATATCAAAGCTCATCGCTTATGAGGAAGAGGATGATGACACGAACGAAGACGATGAGACACCCGAATTTCAACCCTACGACAATGATCCAAAAGGGCCAAATATGCATGTCAAGGAAGAAATCAAACGGGTCAACATCAGTACAACTGAAGAAGTCAAAGAGGTGTTCATTAGTGCTAAGCTATCTCCACAGGCCAGGATAGATTTCATAGCACTTCTGAAAGAATACACAGATGTCTTTGCCTGGAGTTACGACGACATGGTCGGCCTGGATGTTGAAGTAGTGGTACATAAGTTACCCCTAAAGCCCAACAGGAGGCCTGTCAAGCAAAAACTCAAGAGATGGCGACCTCAATCGATCTTGAAACTCAAGGAGGAAATCATGAAGCAGCACAAGGTAAACTTCCTCAAAGTGGTGTTGTACCCAGAATGACTAGCCAATGTTGTCCCAGTGCCAAAGAATGACAGGAAGGTCCGTATGTGCATTGACTACAGAGACCTCAACAAGGCGAGCCCCAAAGACGATTTCCTGCTCCCTCACAAAGATGTCTTGGTAGACAACACTGCCGGACACAAAATGTTATCAATCATGGATGTTTCTCGAGGTACAACCAGATCAAAATGGCCGAAGAGGATATGGAGAAGACATCTTTCATCACCCCCTGGGGAGTTTTCTACTACCGTGTAAAACCATTTGGGCTCAAGAATTCTGGTGCAACTTATCAAAGGGCAATGACAGCACTTTTCCATGACCTCATGCATCAGGAAATAGAGATCTATGTAGATGATATGATTGCCAAGGCCAAAGAGCCTGAGGAGCACCTAGTTTGTTTGAGAAAGTTGCTTGATCGCCTCAGAAATTACAAGCTCCGTCTAAACCCCAACAAATGCATATTCGGGGTATCATGTGGCAAGCTTTTGGGATACATTATCAGTCAAAGGGGAATTGAGGTTGACCCTAGTTGTGACATCTGGGCCTGATTATCCATTTTTACTTGTAAACCATATAATTAATTGTAATATTGCATAAATGGTTTATTGATTGATAATCTGTTATTTCTTGGATGTATGAGCTTCTGGTTGGCTTGCTGTACTCCTGCTTGTGATTTGGGACCAATGAAGAGTCCGATTTGAGGATGCACAGTCGCCTCAATTTGCGTGCTTGTCTTTTCTTCCTTTTCTTTCCTTCTTTCTCTCCTTTCTTTTTCCTTCCCTCTCACAAGCCCACACCATTACGTCTTCTTCTTCCTCTTCTTCCACACTCGTGCCACCACCAGCCAGCGGCCGGTGCCTCGCCGTCATTTCCGACACGATGGACAGTGGCGTGACGCGGAGGGAGGAGGGGATAAAGAGAGGTGGAGGCAAGCAAGGAGAGGAGAAGGTGACCGAGAGAGGAGAGGATAAGGAAGAGCGGCGCGCAACCGAGGAGGAGGCAGGAGCTGCTCGTGTGATCCGTCGGTGGAGGAGGCTTCGTCGAGGCACGAGGAGGCTTGCCAAGGTGCAGGAAGGTTCGTTGGGGCGCCATTAGAGGTGCGCGACTCCTGTCCCTTCTCTTTTCCCTTGTGTTTGGATTAAGTGAGAAAATCCATGAAAATGACAAAATGCATGTAAAATTGTAGAAAAATGAGAAAATGATGAGAATGAGTTGTATTGCATGAAAATATAGAAATCATGTGGTTAGGATGAAAATATGTGGGATTGAATGTGATTTAGGGGTGTAAGCTACAGTAGGTTTCACTAAGCTCTTCCCCTTTGTGATTTTCGTATGAATCACATAGTTGATGGATTGAGGAATGGTTTAAGGGGTTTTGAAGTAGACTCAAGGGTCTACACCCCATGATTTTATAGTAATTTGTGATACGTGTTTGGGGGGTCCGATCGGGACTCCCACATTGGGTGATTTTTTGCCGCTTGGAACAGGGGTGTGCCCTGTCTGCGAGGAATTCGGTATGCCAAAATTCTGACAGATTAAGCCAGGATTGTTGGTTTCGGTAGACCAAAATCTCTCGGTCGATCGAAACAGGGGATTTCGGTATACCAAAAATGTTCGGTATACCGAACCAGGGAATTTCGGTATACCGAATTTGGTTCCGGTCTGCCGTATTTGCCCTGACCCTGATATGCTTAAATATGAATTTAAATGAATGATAAATGGTTTTAATGGTATGTTGAGCATATGTAATTGATGTTTTCCTCATGTAATGACATGGAGGAATGTGGAACCCAAAAGAATAGATTTGGGCATGGTTTTGGGTTTTAGACCCTATAAAGGAATGAAATGGCTGATTATGCGTGGTTTTGGGCATGAGACCCAATTTATGAATTTAAGCATGGTTTTATGACTTGAGTTGGGACCCTAGTGGAGGATTAGGTGTTGCATGGCAGTAGAGTCCTGCAACGAAAAGAATGGAAATGGAAATGGTTTTGAAAAAATAAGCTTAAAGAGTTTTGAAAATGAAACACTAATAATGTGTTAACCACGTGGGTTGGTGTCGACAACGCGGGAGGAGTAAGAGGCTCCAATGAGACCAGTTGCTAGACACGACTATGGTTTCCGAGCTTGAGACGGTGTACGCTGAGCCTAGGTCGTTGTACCTACTTATTCGGGTCACCGAGCTCGTGACGGTTTAGGCTGAGTCTAAAGGTAATTGAACCTAGTTGTTCGGGTCACCGATTGTGTAGGCTAAGCCTGGGTCATTGGACCTAGTTGTTCGGGTCATCGATGGGATGTCAGACAAAGATGTATCCCCATGTATATATGAAAAAGAAATTGAGGCCAGTTAGCCGGGGAGGTGGCATTCCGCATGGGGAATTTCACCGCGGCAGTGCAGGAAGGTAGGGGAAGAGATGTCCTCGCCTACTGCTTATGCGCCTGGTTACCCCTGATCCCAAGTGATATCAAATAGAATAAAAGTGAATGAGGTTTCAGATAAAAAGAAAAAGAGGATTTCCAAAAGAAAACCGACTTTGAAATCAAAAGCGGAGTTTTAATGGTTTTGCCAAGATTTTGTGGTTTGTGTGTTTGGGGCGTGTACTGGGTGACTTAGATGTCACTCACGCGTGCTTGTTTGGTTTTCAGGTGCAGTTTGGTGCAGTCGAGTTCTTCTGCAGGAGTCGGAGCTTCTAGCCGCACATTGAGATCCTGAAGGTGAGCCTTAGTTATAGTTATTTAATATTTCTGTAATTAGTGTAATTTCGCTTATGATACTGTGTTTTGGTAGCGTGCCCAGGATCAGCGCGTTACACTAGTAAAGCAAGAGCCATCATCGATATGCCTCCTCCTACATCTGAGAAGGAAGTTTGGAACTTATTGGGCCAATTACAGTATATCAGTCAGTTCATTGCACAACTTACTCCCATCTATGAGCCTATCGTCAAGCTGTTAAGAAAGAATGCACAGATCAACTGGAATGAAGAATGTCAAGTTGCATTCAGCAAAATCAAGCAGCTTCATACAAAACCTCCCATCCTAGTCCCACCCACACCAGAACGATCTCTATTGCTATATCTCTCCACCACCCAACACTCCATGAATGCAGTCCTTGGGTAGCACGATGAGACAAGATGTAGGGAGAAAGCCATCTACTACCTAAGCAAGAAGTTCAACGATTGCGAAGCCAAGTACCATCGAGAAGATCTGCTCATCCCTTGTAAGGGCCACCCAATGTCTCAGGCACTATATGATGGCGTATCTAGTCCTTCTCCTATGCCGGCATGACCCCACGAAGTACTTGTTCCAAAAGCCAGCATTAGTGGGAGGATGCGAGAAATGGAAGGTGATGTTGTCCCAGTACGACATTACATTTGTCACACGGAAATCAATGAAGGGGCAGGCAGTAGCGGACCACCTAGCTGACCTACCACTGTCGGAATACGAGCCTTTACAGACACAGTTCCCAAATGAAGACATCCTATTCGCCATGGGAGATACAGAGTCTGAGGAACCAAAAGACAGGTCCCAGTGGCACCTATATTTTGATGGAGCAGTCAATAAGAGGGGTAGAGAAATCGACGTGGTATTGTCGACACCACAGGGACAGATGACCCCCTTCTCTAGAAAGCTCACTTTCAAGTACACCAACAACGAAGACGAGTACAAAGCATGCATCATGGGACTGCAAATCGCATTGGAACATGGCGCACGAAAGCTACTGGTGCATGGGGATGCCATGTTAGTCATATCCCAAATCAACGGCGAATGGAAAACCAAGGATCCAAAGCTTGCGCCATATCACGAATATCTCTTACAGCTCGTCAAAGAGTTCGAAGAAGTGCGCTTTTCCTTCATGAGTAGGGCCAAGAATTCCTATGCAGATGCACTAGCAACCCTTGCCTCTTGGCTCTTAATACCTAAGGAGCGCACAGTCGATGTATTGGTCACTCGAGTAGAGCAGCCTGTCCATTGCATGAGCATAGAGGAAGCAGACCCGTCAGCAGAGCTTCCCTGGTATCATGACATCAAGACCTTCTTGGAATCGAGTGATCTCCCAATTGGCACATCAACAGTAGATAAGAAGACCATGGTGCGCCTGGAGTCAAGATACGTGCTGGGCAGAGGGCATCTATACAAAAGATCATATAACCAGATGCTCTTACAGTGTGTCAACAAGAAGGAGGATGACACCTTGATGCTTCAAATCCACGCCGGGACATGTGGCCCCCACATGAATGGAATACTATTAGCCAAGAAGATCATGCTACAGGGCTACTTTTGGTCAAGTATGGAGGCAGATTGATGTCGTTTTTGCGCGAATGCCACAACTGTCAGATTCTCGGGAACTTCAGACATGCTCCCCCTCAACAACTGCACAGCCTGTCTTCAACGTGGCCTTTACAACTTAGGGAATAGACGTCATCGGAGCCATCCATCTAGAATCATCCAATGGCCACAGCTACATCCTGGTGGCCATAGATTACTTTACAAAATGGGTGGAAGTAGCCTCCTACAAAACCGTCACAACTGTAACCATAGAAAAGTTCATCAAGAACAACATCATAGCCCGATACGGGGTGCCACACTCCATTATCTCAAACAATGGCAAGAATTTCATAACTCAAAGATTGGAGGATTACTTGCAGAGCCTCAAGATCAAGCATCACAGATCTTCTCCGTACCTCCCACAGATAAACGATGCCGTAGAGTCAGCAAATAAGAACTTAATCAAGATCTTGAAGAAGAGCCCCGAGACACATAAGGATTGGCACGAAAAGCTCCCCTATGCGCTTTGGGCCTACAGAACTTCGGTCCGGACATCAACAGGAGTGACGTCTTACTCATTGGTATACAACATGGAAGCGGTCCTACCAGTTGAAATAGAGATTCCATCACTCAGAATCTTGAGGGAGGCTGAGCTAGAAGAAGCTGAATGGGTCGAGGAAAGATACGTCTAGTTGAATCTAATTGACGAGCATAGACTACAGGCCATGTATAATGTCCACTGCTACCAAGCAAGAATGGCAAGGTCATATCAGAAAAGAGTCTGACCTAGGAGCTCATGCCTAGTGATCTGGTTCTGTGGGCCATACATCTCCCTGATGGTCGCGGCAAATTCCGACCTAACTGGCATGGTTCCTACATCATCAAGCGAGTCTATTCAGGAGGAGCAGCTATCCTCGAAGACATGGACAACGTCGAGCTACTTGAGCTAGTCAACACATGCTATCTAAAGAAGTACTACCAATGAGCGGGAGGCATGTATCCTTGTCTTGCAAAGTATCCTTTCGTGCATCGTGCATCATGCATGCACATTTCTAAAATAAAAGACAATCCAAGTGCATCTAATCCACAACATTTGCACTTTTACTTTCGTGCATGTCAGTAACTTAAGCGCATTAATAACTGCATGCATCCTTGCATAAAAGCATCAACATCACATCCCGATGACGAAAATCGGAATAGCTAGCCTACTTGAGAAGGGTCTATACCTCTTCAATTGACACTACATAGACACTCTAGCGAGCGAGGGAGCCACCACCCAACCATGATTAGGCAAAATGTCCAAACTCTCATGGGGACTTACACCTCCAAAGGGAGATAAAATGTTAGGAGAAAGCATGAGTGTGAGCCAAAATAAAAAAAAATAAACATACCCACAAGGGCACAAAAGAAAAAAAGGAAGACAAAAGTCAAAGATAGAAGCTATTCCTTAAGAGAGAGAGGCAAGTAGGCCAACTCTACTCCTATCACTTACCTTGGGGAGGAGTCGAAGCAAGCATCCAAAGGAATCCAAATGACCAAAGGGACTAGCCACCCATCGCATACAACCCCAGCAGCTTCTTCCAAATCCGGATGCCCATTACCCCCAAGCAAGGTTTAGAGCGAGCCTACAAGCCTAAGAGGGAGAAAAGAAATGAGCCAAAAGTCAAAAAAGTAGGTCTAAGTCCCCAAGAGTTTGGCACGGAGCCTAACATACTAAATCATCCATCTCGGAAAGCTACCAACAGCCTAGAAATCTAGGTAGTGCCTTGTGAATCGAGGTCTTCCGGAAGAGTTTGGCATGGATCCCTTCTTCTCATAGCAGGCATCTTTAGCATTCCAAATCCTGAGGGGTGATGCAACGTAACCCTATCACTCCTGCATACGTTATCTTTTGTCCACTTTGCAAGCTCTCGCTGGGTCCTAAGCAAGGGGCATGTCAGCTGCTCCTTGGCCAAAGACTTGGCTAAGGATACCGTATGCCAAGAGCATGTCAGCTGCCTTTAAGGTGATAACCTTCCCCATCAACCAGGGGCATGTCAGCTGTCCTTTTGGTTGACCCTTCTTGGGATAGTATCTTCTTCCAAATCATGTTGTCTGCTTCATAACTTGAGCGCAAAAATGAAGGCAACGACAGCCATAAGGCTCTGAGATCAGAGCAATGTCAAAACATCAGTATTCTCCTAGTCAGTAGGCGAGAGCACAATCGACAGTCCAATGCCAAAGTCAAACTCCCAAATAGTCAATCAATGACACAACAGTGAGCCTAAGGAGTGTCAGAAACCATCAAGCAAGTTCGTCTCTTCAAGGAGGAAACAATGCCCTCGTAAACCCTTATCTAGCCAAGCCCCTTGCATCAATGCAAAATCTGAGCAATGATTTATCCAGATCAACCATCATCATCCTATAGTACCAATAGCATCAAGTGAACAAGCAGAGCAATCACACAGTGAAGCAAGCGAGCTACAAACAGAACAGACCTCCTGGCTAGCAAGCAAGTTGCACCTTCTTGACTCCTCTAAGTCTAGAGGAGATCCAAGTCGCTGTCTCCTGGTGACCTAGGAACAGCATTTGTTCTTTTCTCGCGACTCCTCTAAGTTCGGAGGAGATCCGAGTCGTTGGTTCCTTGTATCTTAGGACCAACATTTGTCCTTCCTCTCGTGACTCCTCTAAGTCCGGAGGAGATCCGAGTTGCTGGTTCCTTGTATCCTAAGACCAGCATTCATCCTTTTCTCAGAACTCCTCTAAGTCCAAAGGAGATCCGAGTTGCTGGTTCCTTGTGTCCTAAGGCCAACATTTTTCCTTTTCTCGCGACTCCTTTAAGTCCGGAGGAGATCCGAGTCGCTATTTCCTTGTGTCCTACGAGCAGCCTTCGTCCTTTTGTCTCACGACTCATCTAAGTCCAGAGGAAATCCGAGTCGTCGGTTCCTTGAGTCCTAGGACCGACATTTGTCTTTTTCTCTCGTTACTCCTCTAAGTCCAAAGGAAATCCAAGTCGTTGTTTCCTAGTGACCTAGGAATAGCATTTATCCTTTCTCGTGACTCCTCAGGTCTGGAGGAGATCAAGTCGTTGTCTCCTGGTGACCTAGGAACAACATTTGTCCTTTTCTCACAACTCCTCTAAGTCCGGAGGTGATCTAAGTTGCTGGTTCCTTGTATCTTAGGACCAGCATTTGTCCTTCCTCTCGTGACTCCTCTAAGTCCGGAGGAGATCCGAGTCGCTGGTTCCTTGTATCCTAGGACCAGCATTCATCTTTTCCTCGCGACTCCTCTAAGTCCGAAGGAGATCCGAGTCACTGGTTCCTTGTATCCTAGGGCCAGCATTTATCCCTTTCCTTGTGATTCCTTAGAACCCAGAGGAGATCTGAGTTGCTGATTCCTTGTGTCCTAAGGCTAGCATTTGTCTTTTTCTCGCGACTCCTCTAAGCCCGGAGGAGATCCAAGTTGCTGGTTCCTTATGTCTAAGGAACAACCTTTATCCTTTCCTCGAGACTCCTCTGGTCCCAGTGGAGATCCGAGTCGCTGTTTCGTTGTGTCCTAAAAACAGCCTTTATCCTTTTCTCAAGACTCCTCTAATCCCAACGGAGATTCGAGTTGTTGTTTCTTTGTGTCCTAGAAACAACCTTTATCCCATTCCTCGAGACTCCTTTAAGCATAGTGGAGATCCGAGTCGTTGTTTCCTTGTGTCCTAGGAACAGCCTTTATCCCTTTCCTCGCGACTCCTTTAAGTCCAGAGGAGATCCAAGTTACTATTTCCTAGTGTCCTAGGAATTGCCTTTATCCTTTTCTCGAGACTCCTCTAAGTCCGGAGGAGTTCCGAGTTGCTGGTTCCTTGTGTCCTCAGGCCAGTATTTGTTCTTTTCTCGTGACTCCTCTAAGTCTGGAGGAGATCCGAGTTGTTGTCCTTGTGTCCTAGGAGCAGCCTTCGTCCTTTTCTCTCGCGACTCCTCTAAGTCAGGAGGAGATCCAGGTCGCCGATTCCCGGTGAAGCTCGCCAGCGGTCCTCTAATCGACTGCTCCGGCGGCAAGGCTGAGGATTCTAGGGTTGTTCAAGGCTGTTGAGGTCGTATGAAAAAGGTTGGGCTCCTCTAGGGTGGATTCAATTGCTGGATCAGGAGTCAAGAAGCGCGCTTGGAGAGGTTGGAAGCGGGGATCTTTGGTCTGTCGACGGTGGGTGTTTTAAACTCCGGAGAAGCCGTCTCCCGCCGTCGATCATCCTCCTCAGGGTTTGGGCACCATAGGATCGAGTGCGTGATGAAGGAGGAAGGTCCGGAGATCGCAGGAGAGGAGGATAAGCACCGGAAATCTCGGGATTGACCACCAGAAATCTCGCCGAAGATGTCGCCGGAGAATCTAGGTCGTCGGAATTATTTTTGCTCTTTTATAAAGTTTTCTGATTTATGGATTAAATGGGCTATTATGCCTGTGATGGGCCTGGGTTTTAGGGTTTTCTTTTTTTTGTTAGTTTTGGGATTTTTATGGATTTTAAGGTTTTGATTTTAGGTTCTTAATTGGGTTTTGTGGTTTTAATTTAATTTTTGATTTTGTGATTTACGGTTTAATTAGTTGATTTTTAAATTATGTTTTTTTATGTTTTAATTACGATTTTTGTGATTAAGGTTTAGGGATTTTTAAGGTTTTATTTAACTTAGGGTTTTTTTATTTAATTAGAGTTTTAATTTAGGGGTTTTAGATTTAGGTTTTTATGGTTTATTTTAATTTAGATTTTAGGTTTTAGTTTTAAGTTTAATTTGGTGATTTAATTAGGGTTTCAATTTAAATTTTGATTTAATTGGCTCCTATTTGATTTAGATTTTAATTTAATTACTTTTTTGCTTGATTTTTGTGTGGATTAGAGTTTATTTTTTAATTAGCTTTAAGTTTTAATGGATTTTATTGAGTTTTACTTGATTTGGGCTTTAACTAGGGTTTTTCTTTTAATTAACTTGGGTTTTAAATGGTTTACATGTATTTTACTTGGTTTTGATTTTAATTAGGGTTTTAGGTTTAATTAATGGTTTAAATGGATTTTGACTTTAATTAGGGTTTTCACTTAATTAATTGGATTTTAAATAGATTTTATTTAATTTTAACTTTAATTAGGGTTTTCACTTGAAAGTGGGTTTAAGTGGATTTTATTTAATTTTGATTTTAATTAGGGTTTTCACTAGATTGATTTGGGTTTTAAATGTGTTTTGTTTGGTTTTAATTTTGATTAGGTCAGAGTGGATTGGTTTGGGACTGACTGGGCTTGTGTGGACTTAAGGGCTTTGGTGGAGCTAAGGTTTAGGTTTTAGTTTGAAAATTGGGGGTTTTGGTGATCGCAACGAGAGCATCTTTCCAAAAGAGCCTGCTGCCAAGTGACTTCAAAATCGGGGTTTTTACACATGATGAGTGATATTTCAATTAAAAACCTTATAAACAATCATTTTTGACTTAAGGTAGTTTTAAATACATAATTTTTATGGGATTATTAACATTTGTCAATGAAATATGGTCCCATGTACCTCTCCCTTCTTAGGTGTCCTTAAACACCTATCTTTATGGAAATAAGTAAGGATTTTTGTACCCACTTTATCTTTTATCTAAATGGGTTAGTCTTAAGTATCCACTCATTTTTCAATTTGGGAATCCATAGTTGCTTTTCTACTTTCTTAATAACAAATTCATACTTATCATTGGTTTTGACTCTAACAAATCCATTTTCATAAGGAATAGTATTTCTATATTTCCCACATTAAAAGTTTTCTTTTTAATTTTAAGATTACTTTCATCATTAAGTAAACTTTCACTTTTGTTTTTCAATGATGTAATATCATTTTCTAAATTATCAATTTTCCCTTTCATGATATTTAATTAATTTTTTTAAGTATGATTTTCTATTTCAAATACTTTATTCCTATATCTTAGTTCATCATTTTCATTTGAAATCTTCTCCTTCTCAGGAGATATATTAGCAAAGTTTTTGTTTAAACTTTTGTATTTAGTATTCAAAGATTTATATTTTAAATAAAATTCATTAAAAGCATTAAGTAACTCATTCATAGAAAAATATTCAATATTATCTAAAGATGACTCATTACTAGACTTGGCAATAAAACATGAATGTGCTACTTCACAATCAGATGACATTTCTTCACTAGAAGAATCACTACTATCATCCCAAGTAGCTTGTAGAGTTTTTTTCTTTTTCTTAATTTTTCTCATGTCCTTTTTGTCCTTCTTTTGAATTCTTCTTTCTTTAAAAAAATCCTTGAACTTGTGAGTGATGAAAGCAAGATCATTTTTTGACTTATTTGACTCGAAAGAGACTTTAAATGCAATATACTTCTCTATTAGGATATCCTTAAGTTTGCTCTTATTCATTTGTAGCTCATAATAAGTAAGATTTCCTATGAGGTTTTCTAGTAAATATGTTGATAGATCCTTTACTTCTTCTATAGTTGTGGTCTTCTTTTTCGATTCTAAGGTAAGGGACTTAAGGATTTTTCTTACTAGATCAATTTGGAGGAATTCTTTTCCAAGTGATTTTAGTGGATTGATGATTTCACTAAATCTAATAAACATATCTCCCATAGGTTCATGGGTTTCATTTTACATAATTCATATTTATGAACTAGTATATTTATCTTTATTTCTTTCACTTGATTATTTCCTTTATGAGTAACTTCTAAAATATGCCATGCCATATGAGAAGTATTACATTTTGAAATTTTACTAAATTTTTCTTGATTAATAGTACATAATAAAATGTTTAACTCCTTAGCTTCTAATGTGAGTAGAGTTTTCTCATTTTCTTTCCATTCCTTATAATTCCTTTTCCTATGTATATATTCATTTACGACAATATCCCATAAGTCAAGATTTATATATTTTAAGTAAATGTTCATCCTATATTTCTAATAATTATAGTTATTTCCATCAAAAAAAATGTAGTCTATAAATTCTTTTTTTTGGACAAATAAAAGATAACCTTTATTAGAATAATGGAAAGGTTACAAGCACAAAGGCTACAAATATGGTCAAGGAAAAACCTCCCTAACCATTGAATACTCTAGAGCACTCTCTTGCTTTCATATTCCAATAGAATATAACCCAAGAAAAAACAATATCAACAAAAGACATAATCAATCATAACTAGGGTTGGCCATATGCAATGTACATATTGCCTAAATAACTTCCCCCTCAAATCCAAAAAACCCGACCTTTGCAGAAAAAAGAGAAAGGAGGACAAAATTATTCAAGTACTTAACTCACCATCACCAGCACACATCATCTACACAGTCATGTCTTCCCTTTCATATAAATAGAAGGGAAACCCCAACTGTCAAGATTACAAATATCTCGAAGCTCTCTAGGAAGATCACTATAGTCGAAGTAAAAATTGTCGGCCTTTGAGGCACCTCCTTACTTAGCTAAGAAATCGACTGCAAAGTTACTCCCTCTATAACAATGAATGAAAGATGTAGAAGAGAAAGTAACATGCCTTTGTATAAGCTTACACCACTTAATGCACTTCCAATAAATAGATCTCTTGCCATTAATCATATTGATGATAATCTCAGAATTTGATTCCACTGTGGAGAAAACAATATTGTATCCATCATAAATACAAATAATATCCTAAATAGCTTTCATCTCCACTTCATTATTAGTAATGTTACCATAAAAGTGTGAGAAGGCAAAAACAATCTGGCTATCCTTGGACCGAACAATCCCACCCCCACCAAAAGAAAATGAAGCACTGGAGCCATTCGTATTCCCCTTTAAGCCAGAAGAAGGGGGATCCACTTAAGAATCATATACCACTTGTCAACAACCCCTGGAACATGGAACCCGCTAGCTTTCAAAGGGTACATATCACCATCATAAGATAAGAAACTCTTCCCCTCCAAAACACAATTGCAATTAGATATAATCAACGATATAATATGACCAATGGAATGATGTTTGTTAGAGAATCTACGGCCACATCTCTTCTTCCAAATATACCAACAAATGAAATCCAGAACCAGACCGAACAACATATTCTTGTAAGAATAGTAGCTACCCCTTCCAAACTAGGCAATAATGGTCTTGAAAACATCATCATGTAAGGGAAGACCAAAAAGATTACTGAAGAAATGCCAAAGAGCCTCACCCAACTCACCCTCAAAAATAAGATGGTTCAAGGACTCTTGATGAGGATCAACATAGCCATTGCACTTGGACACTAAGGCATTACTTTGACGTTAAATGTTGTTGTCCATAGGCAAGCCACTCCACCCCATACACCACAGCAAAAGGGACACCTTTGAAGGAAAAATCGAAGACCATAACCACCTCACAAGAGAAGATTTTCTACAACTGATATGAAGCTTGGACGAGGCATTTTGGATGGAGAAAACACCACTTGAAGAAGGTAGCCAAACCAGTCTATCATTCCCGCCATAGGCGTCAACTTGTAGACTATTAAGAGCCTCCCACATCTTCTTAGCAGCTGCACTACCATCACCCACAATGTCCACAAAGATATCTTGATGATGAAAAGCATCAATAATACAAAGACCCCTATCAGCCCAACTTCGTACATTAAGAACATCAAGCAAAATACCTTTTGGCCACCATTAGTTCAGCCAGAACAATCTATTACCTTTGTCAATAAGCAATAAAGAATTAACTATAGTCAAAGGCATAACTCCCATGAGTCGTTTCCACCTCAAGCTAGAGAAAGACCATATGCAGGACCAACCACAAGAAGAGATTTTATACTTGGTATAACAAAACTTACGCCATAAAGATTCTTAAATCAACAATTTCCAACGACTCTTAATGTTAAAAAGAAGATGAGTGTAACACCCGTAGAATTCATTTTGTAATTATTTACATTTTATGAATTTATTTCCTGGACGAGTGTTACTGTTCCTAGGTCCATTGTGTGGTTTTATGCTTTTAGGCTTGGGTCTCGTGGACCGACTTCTATTTGCGTGTCCCGATGCATGGTTTGGCACTGTGCATTGTGGCACTGTGCATGTGGGGCTAGGTGTGGGGTCCGCATGGGGCTTGCATTCGTGGGCCGTTGGTTGTGGCTGGTGGATGGGCGGAGTGGCCGGTGTGCTCATGCGGGGTGCTAGTGGTTGAGACGTGCAGGTGAGCACGCTCCTAGCTACTGCGTGCGTAGGCTTTATAGGCCGCCCACACCGCACTCTTCCGTCTCTCATCGTCGTCTTCTCCTTCTTTCTTCTCCTTTTCTCCTCCGCCTTAGGCGTGCATCTCTTCTTCCCCACCTTCCCTCCCCTTCCTCCCCACTCCTCCTTCTCCACCCCCTGTTTTCCTTCCACCCGTCCTCCATTACCCCCCTGTTTCCCCAATTCCAAGCATCGACGGAGAGAGAGAGAGAGAGGGAGAGAAGCAGAGGTGCGGTGGTGGCTCGTGGTGGCCTGGGAAGCTCCGGAGTGACATCCCAGAGGTCGTGGGGTGACAGTGGACGTGCGGGGCTGTCAGAATTTGCAGGAGTCGGCCAGAGATCGCTGGAGCACATTTCAGGTACGTATCCCCAATTTAATGTGTAAAAATCATGTAAATTGGTAGAAATGCCTAGGATGCATATACTCTAGGCTAAATTTAATGTTTTAGAATTTTTGGGAATTTATTGTGGTTTTTATGGGTATTTATGTCGGTGGTTGAGATTTGGGTCATTTTGAGCCTTATGCCTTTGTGATTTTATATCTTGATGCATGGTGAATGGATTTCTGTTTAGTTTATTGGGTTTTGGAGTAGACTTGAGTATCTACCACATATGTTTTATTCGGATTTTTCGGTGGCTGTTTGGTGGGTCCGATCAGAGCTCTTACCCGAGGCAATTTCCAGGTGTCCTACTTCAGGTCATCTGAATTCTGACAGAAAACTAGAGGCGCGGGTCGATTGCGTAGGCCACATGCACGAGTTCGGCAGCGGTTCTAGCCCGTGATCCAGGCTCTATTGGCGTTTAGACGAAAGTGCTAGGGGCGCTGGCGAGACGTGCACTCCACATATGCGAGTCTGCCAGGACATTATTTTGGGGTTTTTCCTGGATTTTTGGAAATTATGTTTTAATGCAGTGGTTTTTCCAGATTAGTTTGTATTGTCCCATTGAGATGGAATTATGGGCCATCACTGGTGATCCGTTGGGACACTTGACGTGCCGTTTTGTTGAGGTTTTGGAAGAGTTTTCAAAGATATGAAAATAGTTTTGAAAGTGGATTTCAAAGAGATAGTTGGCCTGTTTGAAAAAATGGTTTTCCGGGTTTTCTGTGTGTGGGTCGAGACAGTATGGGACCGTGTCGTCGGGACCAGGGAATGTGACGACATTCTCGGGTGGTCAGGCCCGACATCCTGGTCGAGGTCGGGGGTCGAGATACCTAAGGCTGAGGGACGTCGGGTTCTGGAGGTATGAGACTCCTTGACTGTCGTCTTGAGGTTAGGGTTGTGGTCTGCGGGTTGAGGTGTCTTATGGCATGACGGGGAGGTATGATACTCCTGCTGTCGCCGTGAACACTGAGGCTCAGGTGTCGTCAAGTGTGGAGGTATGACACTCCCTCTTAAGCACCGTGTGGAGGACGCCGTAAGGAGGCGTACCTTGTGGTAGCCAGTGCGAGTGGGACACGTGTCCTGTAGTTGATAGCGTCCTGAGAGACAAGACAGCCTTCTCAGGGAGGGGTTGGCTTTTGAGGGTTCTCCAAAGAGGGAGAATCGTGGGATGGTGAACGCTCCTGCACAGGGTGGCCGTCACCGTGGCAGTACAGAACGCTGTGGTCGCTCCTCAATGGACTGCTTGTAGCCAGAGTTTGGTTGCTTGGCGTCGGGCTTCCCCACTCACTGTGTGTGGTTTTGGCCACTGAGGGCCTTTGCCTGTGGTTTTGGATTAGTAGAGCCTCGGTTGTGGTTTTGGCCGGTGTGTGCCTGGTTTGAGAGGTTTTGAGAAAAGGGTTTACGAAATGAATTTAAAAGGAAAATTGATTATAGTTTTGTTTTCCGTGGTTTTTCATAGGATGCGTACTAGGTAACTCCTGTCACTCATGCGTTTTCCTTGTGGTTTTGGTGTGTAGGTGCAGACATGCGGTGTGTTTAGTGTAGTGCATATAGTCTGGAGTCTTCCAGCAGCACACATAGGTGTCTGGTAGATGATATTTTTCTGTTAGCTTTTACTTTCCGGTAATTTAATTTGTTTAAATTATTATGGAAAAATGTGGGGCGTTACAATGAGCATCCTCCAATTTACGAATTGCTAAAACCATCACAATAAGGTTTAGTAACATTCTCCTAACTGATCTAATGAAGTTTCCTTCTCCCATTATTGTATGCCCATAAGAAGTTACAATGCACCTTTTTAATTTGCTTGATGACACCCATAGGAACCCTTGTAACGGCTAGAATATGAATAGGAATAGACAAAAGAACATCCTTAATGAGGGTCAATCTCTCACTCATAGAAAGGAACCTATTGGTCTATCCTACAATACACCCCACAATTTTCTCCATCAATCTGCTAAAATAAAAGGCATAAATCCTCCCTAGAGCAATAGGGGCACCCAAGTACGTTAGTGGCCAAGAACCCTTAGAGAAGCTAGTGATATTGGAGAGAAATTCATGAGAAGCAAGCTCTTTGCACCAAAAATACGTACATTTGTAACGCCCCATGCATTGCTCGAAGGCTTGCTCATATAATGCAATGAAATCCATCAATCTCACAATATTAAGGGCTCTACAAAAAAATAAGTGCATCATTAGCAAAAAATAAGTGGGAAGGAGCCACTCCTCTACCTGAAGTAGAGAAATAATCACAACGTCCTTTCACAAAGAGCTCCTTTAAACCTCTGCTAAAAACTTCCTGTGCCAAGATAAATAAAGACGGTGACAAGGAATCTCTCTGCTCGAGACCCCTAGTAGATTTGAAAAAACCACTCTGTTGACCATTAATAATAGGAGAAAACCAATTGTTGTGCAAAGTCCACTTAATAATCACTATGAATCTAATAGAGAAGCCAAACTTCCGTAGAACAGTAAAAAGAAAGGGCCATTCAATCCTGTCATAGGCTTTAAGCATGTCTAACTTAAGCACAATATTCCCTTCTCTGCATTTCTTATCCAAATTCATGACCACCTCCTGAGCCAATTGAATGTGATCAAAGATATCTCTCCCTTTCACAAAACCAGCCTGTTCTTGACTGATTAATCTAGGCAAGTAGGAGATCAGTCTATTATTCATAATCTTAGAAAACACCATTGAAATAATATTACCTACATTGATAGATCTGAATTGAGCAAAGCTAGATGGGTGATCCACCTTAGGAATCAAGCAAATTAAAGAAGCAGAGATACTACAATATATTTTTCCTCCCATGAAAAAATACTTGACCAAAGCCACCAAATCATCCTCAATAATATCCCACACTGCTAGAAAGAAACTCAAAGACATCCCATCAGGCCCCGCTGCAGCATGACGCAGCACGGAATGCAAGCTGCTAAGAATCTCCTCCTTGTCTCGAATAGAAGCGAGACTGACTGAATCTTCAGGAGAAATGAGAGTAGGAATAACGTCCAATATCTCACCCATGTTTGCACTACCCTCAAACATGAACAACCTTTGAAAGAAGGTATTAACCTCTTCCTGAATCTCCCTAGTATCATGAAGCCATTGTCCTCCAGAGCATTTGATAGCATGGATATAACTGCCATGTCTATTATTCTTAACACAATTATGGAAAAATGAAGTATTTTTACCCCCTTCCTTTAACCAACAAACCTGAGCTTTTTGGAACCAGAATAACTCTTCTTGCTTCAAGGAATCCTGAAGCCTATGATTAGCTTCTACTAGCAGTTGAATGGAGTCTAAAGTAGGTGTTGTCCACCTTTTCTTGCGCCTCCCTAACCTTCTCCTCAGCACGTTTCACTTTAAGGAAGATGTTGCCAAATGAACACTTACTCCATTGCCTCAATGTCTCTCCTTAAGCCTCTTTATTTTAAGAAACCAACAAAAGGAGAGATCGCCACCATCATCCACATAACCCTCCCAAGAAGAACGTGTAACTTCCAAGCAAGACTTATCTTTAAGCTAGACATCAAGGAATTTAAAAGGTTTTGCTCCAATCTCATTACCTTGAAAAGGTTGCACTAATAAAGGAGCATGATTTGAAGATACCCTAGGAAGATGGCGTACTTTAGTGCTAATATCACTGTCCTTAGCATTTAATAGACACTTGTCCAACCGAGCAAGAATACGTTCATCCGCATGTTTATTATTGCACCATGTGAATTTGGGACCAGCAAACCCCACGTCTGAAAGCAGACAATTGTTCAAACATTCCTAAAAATCCTCCATATGAACAAGCCTAGGGCATCTCCCACCCTTTTTCTTTGAAGGAAATAAGACAATATTAAAATCTCCCACAACACACCATGGAGTAAGAGCGTCCACACTTTGGAGATAATACAGGTGGTCCCAGAGGAAATGCCTCTCCTGAGAAGAGCAGCTGGCATAAATAAAGGTAAGATGAATCTTCGTGGAAAGCATACTATCAACCACAAAAATCGACACAGCCTGATCAAACGAAGATATTTGCTCCATCTAAAAATCAAGCTTGCACATAATACAGATTTTGGAGAACCCCTCATTATTAGAAAGAAATTGAGTAAACCCTAGATAAAACATAATATCATTACCTCTATCAAAATGAATAAATGGTTCCAAAACAGCTACCAAAGAAGGATATTGTAAGTATTTATTAAGTGCCACAACCTTCTTATAGTAGGGCAATTCCCCACTTCATTAGCATTCCAAACAACTTTCTTCACGAGAAAGAAGGGAAAAAGAATTCATAAGAGAGCTAGATCTGGCCTTGCTTCTGTGATCGGTCCCAACATATTACAAGCCTTCGCTTTAGGATCATCCTTGCTAGAATCACTTACATATCCACGCTCAAGTATATTGCTACGCTTCTTCCAAGGCCTACCTTTACCACGTGGTCTGTCCACCGAAGATAAGAGAATACCCTCTCCTATAGCATCAGTCCTGTTGTTTTGCATCAAATCCCCAATTGGTAATAGGCCATTCCCTTGATCAACTCCACAAGATGAACTATACACATTTCCATGCTGCAAGCTATCCTTAGTCTGGTCATGCACTTGCACCTCCCTAAGCACCTTGTCCGTATGAACCACCTCAATTCCTAGCTCATCAGAACTAGTGGCCATGGTTCTAACATAAGCTCCTCCCTCTATGTAACGCTCCACATTTTCCACAATAATTTAAAACAAATTAAATTATGGGAAAATTAAAGCCAAACAAAAAATATCTAACTACCAGGAACTTGTGTGTATGGCTGGGAGACTCCGATCTATATGCACTATGTTAAGCCAACCACATGTCAGCACTTGCAAACCAAAAACACAAGGAAAACACATGAGTGATAGGAGTCACCTAGTACACATCCCAAGAAAACCGCGGAAAACAAATCTATAATTAATTTTCCCTTTAAAACCTTTTTATCCATTCTGAGAAATCCATATTCTCAACCAAATCCAGCTTAAAACACAAGGCCTCATAAGGCTCAAAATAAAACCATATACATTGACTGGCAACTAGTTACAACATAATCCATTTGTCGCTAGAATATGAAGATAAGGCACAAGTTTAATTCTGGCAAAACCACACATCTTATTTCCACTTTTCTTATTAGTGTTACCATGATCAGAAGTAATCAAGCACACAAGTAGTAGGTGAGGACACCATTTTCCTACCTCCCTGTACTACCGCAGTGAAGTTCCCCATACCGGAGGACACTGCCCCAGTCAATAGGCCTCAATTTCATTTTACACGCATGGGGATACGTCTTTTCTTGACATCCTATCGGTGACCCGAACACTAGGTTCGTATACCTAGACTTAGTCTACATCGTCTCAAACTTGGTAGCCACGATCGTATCTGATAATTGATTCCATACTAACTTACCGACACCAACCCCTCGTGGTTCCACACTGGCCACCACGGTCGTATCTGATAATTGATTTCAATGAAGTCTCTTACTCCAACCACATCACCGACACCAACTCCTCGTGGTTCCAGAGTACATTATTATTTTTCTTTTCAAAACTCTTGGGTTTTCTTTTCAAAATCATCACTCATTCTCTTTTTATATTAGGAAGTCGCTTCCATGCGACTCCGGCCCTTCACTTAGGTCTCAAACTCAAACCATATAAAACCATGCATTCATATTCATTATTAGGTCTCAAGCGCAACAAATCACATTAAACCAAACATTTATCAATTTCCTTTCATTTTTGGGGCATCAAGCCCAAAACCACGTTCAAACTTATTTATTCAGATTCCATATTCCTCTATGACATTTACATGGAGAAAACATCATTACTAATTGGCCATCATCCATTTAAAATCATCTATTTCCATTTTTCATACACATTTATTCATGTTGCAAACCGAACCAAATCGGTATACTGAACTGGGCATTAGACACCTAGAATGGTCGACTGAACTTGAGATTTGGTCGTTCAAAAATCCTTATTTCGGTCGATCAAAATCCCTTGAAAAGGAAGATCGAACATTTTTAGTCTACCGAATTAGGGTCTCTAGTCGAAATCTGACAGCAAAACGGTATGCCAAACCCAATTTGGCATACCGAAATGCCCGATCTCAAAACACATCTCCTGAGTTCTAACCATGTGTTTGCCGAAATTGGGACCTCCAGTGAACTCATCAAACATACACCAAAAATTACACATTAAACATGGAGTGTAGACCTTAGAGCCTACTTCAAAACCACTGAAACCATTCACAAATCTATTAAGCATGCTTTCCAAAATAAAATCTTAAAGACGTGAAGCTCATTACATGGCTACTGTAGCATGCATCAAAAATTCAACCATAAGTCCATAAAATTTACACAACCTAGCATGATCTGTGACATCTGGGCTTGATTATCCATTTTTAATTGTAAACCATGTAATTAATTGTAATATTGTATAAATAGTTTATTAATGGACAATCTGTTGTTTCTTGGATGTTTGAGCTTGTGAATGGTTCTTTGTGCATCTGCTTGTGTTTGGGACTAATGTGGAGTCCGGTTTGGAGATGCACAGTTGTCTTGATTTACGTGCTTGTCCTTTCTCCTTTTCTTTTCTTCTTTTCTTTTCTTCTTTTCTCCTCTCTTTTTCTCTCTCCCTCATGAGCCAGCCGATCCCGTCTTCTTCTTCTTCCCCTTTCCCTACCCGTGCCACCAGGAGACATTGGCCCGTGTCGCCCCGTCTCCTCCGACGTGACGGTGGCCGGTGCCATGTGGGAGGAGGAGGGGATAAGAAGAAGAGGAAGCTAGAGGGGCTGCAGCCATGAGAGAGAGAGAGGCTCCAATGAAACACTAATAATGTGTTAAGGAACCACAGGATTGGTGTCGACAACATGGTGGGAGTATGAGGCTCCAATGAAACCAGTTGCCAGATACGACTGTGGTTGCTGAGCTTGAGATGGTGTAGGCTGAGCCTAGGTCGTTGAACCTAGTTGTTCGGGTCACCGAGCTCACGACGGTGTAGGCTGAGCCTAGGTTATTGAACTTAGTTGTTTGGGTCACCGATGGGGCGTCAGACAAAGATGTATCCCCGTGCATATATGAAAGAGATTGAGGCCGGTTGGCCGAGGCAGTGGCATCCCGCACGGGGAATTTCACCGCAGCAGTGCAGGGAGGTAGGGAAAATGATGTCTTCGCCTACTCCTTGTATGCCTAGTTACCCCTGATCAAGGTAACATAACTAAAGAAAAGTGGAAATGAATGACAAAAGAATGTGATTTTGAGAAATAAAAGAATGTGGTTTGGCTAGGATTGGACTTATGAATGATCCTAAAATCTTGGAATAAAATAATGATTGTGCTTTAACTAGTTACCAGTCGATATTTATGATTTTGGTTTTGAACCTGAAAGGCATTGTGTTTTAGGCTGGATCTTGTCAGAGATATGAGTTTTGAAAGTGGCTTTGGTCTTGGGAAGAAATCCCAAGCAATAAAGAAGAAAGATGGATTTTTGAAAAGGAACATGGTTTTGGAAATGATTTCCAGAAATTTTAAAAGAAAAAGGAAAGTGAGTTTTGAAAAGAGTATAACCCTAGGAACAGATCCCCAAATGATTTCAAAAGAAGGGATAAGGATGTTTTAAATTGGATCTTCAAAGAAAACTAAGTTTTATAAATTAAAAGTCGAGTTTTTGGCTTTTCGCTAGATTTCGTCGTTTTCGTGTTTGAGGCGCGTACTGGGTGACTTAGATGTCACTCACGCGTGCTTGTTTGGTTTTCAAGTGCAGGTTGATTGCAGTCGAGTTTCGGTGTGGAAGTCAGAGCTTCTAGCCACTCATTGTTTCCTAGAGGTGAGCCTTAGTTACAGTTATTTAATTTTATTGTCATTAGTGTAATTTTGCTTATGATACTATGATTTAGGTAATGTGCCCGGGTTCGGGGTGTTACATGATCTCTACACATTCATGCCATTCATATCATTCCCATCACTCTTACTATTTTTTCCATAATTTATCGTGCATTTTACATCATTTTCATGCATTTAACCCATTTTCCCGAAACAAAGGAATAGAAGGAAGGGAAGGGTTGTGTACCTATATCGACACTCAGGCGACCTCCACCACCACGTGGTGCTCCTATGGCAAGCCTCCGGCAATCCCTAGCCATCGACAATCGCGCACTCGGAGTTCCTCTTCTCTCGAGCAACACTGGTACTCCTCCCTCTGCTCGGCTCGCCTCCCCTCCACTTGCCTCCTCCTCCCCTTGACTCCCCTCCTCTTTATCTTCTCCTCCTCTGGAAATCGCATCGACCCCTAGTCCCATCGCCCTGGCAATGGAGGGGACGAGACGGGCATGAGGTTCCTGTGGAGGCACGGACGAGGTGAGAAGAAAGAAGGAAGAAAAGATAGGGAAGAAGGAGGAGACTCCTGCATGAGGGGTGGGGAGAGAGAGAAAAGAAAAGAAAGAGGGAAAAGGGAAAGGAGAAAAAGATGGGCATGCAGATCGAGGCAATTGTGCATCCTTTGATCGGATTCCACATTGTTCCCACAACCACAAACAGGTGCACAGAAAACCAACAAACCTCCACACACGCTAGAAACATCAGATTATCTATTAATTAACAATTTATACAATATTACAATTAATTACATGATTTACTATTAAAAATAGATAATCAAGTCTAGGTATCTCAAGAGTACACCAGCAATTTATAATAGTTCGGCCTCCTTGGCCTACTCCACTCTTCAAGAATTCCTTGAGAGTTTCCTTAATCCAATCTTGTTCCTGAGCTAAGATCTTGTTGTTATACTCCTTAAGGAATCCTCGTTAAGCTTTGCAAAAACCACAGTATTGTGCTTTTTACAGTCCAAGAAATAATAAGCCTTTTGACGTAAAGATTACAACTCTTTTCTATAATCTCCCAAACTCAATTTGGCAAGGTAAAAGGTTGAAATAAAGGCATTCTTGCTAAACAATGGAAAACAAGTTGAGAAAACACTTGGAACTCTCTCTTTAAGGATAGGAATGGAAATCTATAGACCTGGTATAGTGTAGAAAGTATTGATATGTCTTTAGGTGAAGAATGGTAACCTATTTATAGGAAAACATAGATAGAAGTTTGTATCTAACGTCTCTTTAACATTCACAAACGACTACTAGTTTGGTATACCTAAATAATTCGGTATGCTGATTTTACTCTAATTTCCGTAACATTTGGATAGTTTGGTATACTAAGTAGGATCAATATGCCTAAACATATCCCCTAGTCCAGATTTCAGTATACTGATTAATTTCAAGATGCTAAATTGATCCTTGAGCCTATTCTAAGATTTTTCAAAGGTTTTCTACTTGGGTTCATGGATATTTCTATTTTCCTAGGTTTGTAGGATGTTTGGGCATTTTCATATAAGGCGTACAGTAAAGTGACATTTTCAATGCCTACATTGTCCCTCGGATTATTTTCTTTATCTTTTTTTTTTCCCTTTTTCTTTTTATTCGTTTCTTCACTTTGATTTGGTATGTTTTTGCATTCATCTTAGACATATGCATTCACAGTAGACAAGCATACGCATACTAGATCATTAGCAAGCAGGAAACCTAGAAAGACTGAGTTCTTCGGGCGCATGAGGGTGCTTAACACCTTCCCCATGCGTAACAAGAATCTTTACCCTTTCTCTAGCCCGCAATGGCCAAGTGTTGCATCCATTAGGCACGGAGCACACACGCATTCATTTGCAACATTTTTCTTACATTCATATGCATTTTGGTTTTCCTCATCTTTCTATTAAAAGGCTAGTGGCGACTCCTTTTCTTTATGCTTTTCTTATCTTTCTTTGGTGTTTCCGAGTCTAGTTTCCTTCTCTGGATTCACCATCTTCACCGTGACTATATCACGACTCCTCGTGTGTTTCCACGCACCTTGGAGTCATGTAGGATTCTACCGACATGGTCACAATGGGGATCTGAGGAGATCGAAATGGATCTAGAGGAAGAGGAAGGGGACGTGGAAGGCTGGAGTGAAGAAGAGATGTAGGGTTGGATTTGGGGAGGAGGTCGTGAGTATTTGGGGAGTAGTAGGAATGAATGGAGGAAAAGTGGGAAAAGGACCGCATGTCTAAAAATTTCAATGATGTTTAACGAGGATATTGTGAGGACACGCTGTTGCAATGTCCTTGCTAAAATATTGTGAGGAATTGTCCTTGCTATAGCCTCGTTGTTGTCCTCGCTAAAATTTTGCGAGAGCATGTCCTCTTAATGTCCTTGCTAAATTCAGAAATTCTAGTAGTGCTTGTATGCAAGCTAAACTACACAAGTAACCTTTGTATTCTATAGATTCTATTAGTATGAAACCTTTTGAGATCATATTCTCTAATGTGTGGACGTCACCAATCATGTCTCCTACTGGTTACAAATATTTTGTGTCATTTATTGATGACTATTTTAGATTTATTTGGTTGTTTCCAGTGAAGCTGAAGTTTGAAGTCTACCAGGTCTTCTTACAATTCAGACAACAAGTGTAAATTAAGTTTCAATCTAAGATAAAAGGCTCTACATTCAGCTTGGGGAGGAGAGTATAGGAAGTTGCATGATAAATTTAAAGAGTTGGGTATTGAGTATAGAATTAGTGCATCCTGTACTCTAGAACATAATGCCCTTGTAGAGAGGAAGAACAGACACTTGCTAGAGATAGCTTTGGCTCTCATGGCACATAGTTGTCTTCCAAAGAATTTTTGGGTTTATGCTTTCCAAACTGCTGCATATCTCATAAATTTTCTTCCCTCTTAAATTCTTGGGTATTAGTCTCCTTTTGAAAGAATATTTCAGAAAACACCTAATTATTAGTTTCTACGAGTCTTTGGGTGTAAGTTTTTTCCATTACTCAGGCCATATAATTCTCATAAGCTTGAATTCAAGTCCTTCCCCCATGTTTTTCTTAGCAATAGCTCTTCTCATCATGCATATAAATGCCATAATCCTAGTATACTAAAAATGTTTTAATTGCTAGGCATTTATTTTTGATGAAAAGTCATTTCCTTTCTTGTGTTCAACCACAACTCGAACTTGTTTACATTCTACGTCTAGTCCTATTTAGTTGCCATCCTTACCATGTGAACTTTTAAGTCAGTCGTCTTAGTGACATTCACCATCTTGCTTTTGTCCTAATCAATCCAATTCTTCCCTTGTTCTATCTTTTAGTGCTTCTACTCTTTCCACATCTAACTTGCCAGTTGAACATCCTATTTCTAATAATGAGTTGTCTTCTTCAGTCCTTGCTTTTCAGAATGCTACATCACAATGTGATAACGGTTCTAGTTCAATGCTTCCTTCTATTCCTCTTTCTCATTCCTCCCCCTCTAAAACCCCTCTTAGAATCTATCCAATGAAGATCAGAGCCATGAGTGGTTTATCCAAAAGGAACGTTTTTTGTGCTACTACTCATCCTATTCTAGAAGCCTTATTAGTGGATTATTAGCTTACTGAACCCACTTGTTATTCTATAGCTTCTAAATTCAGATGCTAGAATGATGCTATGGTAATAGAATTTGATGCTCTTATGAAAACAAGTACTTAAAAGTTGGTGCCTAGAACATCAAATATGAATGTCAATGGCTAAAAGTGGGTTTTCATGATAAAAAAGAAGGTCAATGGTTCTTTGGATAATACAAAGTGTGATTAGTGGCTAAAGGGTATAATCAAAGAGAAGGTATTGATTTCTTTGAGACCTTTAGTCCAGTCATTAAAGCCACTACCATAAGATTATTATTATCTCTTGCTATTGCAAATAATTGGTATATGAAGCAACTTGATGTGCAGAATGCATTTTTACATTCGTAGTTTTAGGAGAATGTATTCATGTCTCAGCCACTTGGTTTTGTTAATTCTGAATTTCTTAACTATGTTTGTAAGCTTCAAAAGTAGTTATATGGCTTGAAGTAGTCACCAAGGGCTTGGTACATGAAGTTGAGTGAGTTCTTCCAAGATTATGGGTTTCTCACTTCTAAAAATGATACATCTTTGTTCATCTATAGAGGCCAAGGCATATGTATCTATTTCTTGGTTTATGTTGATGGTATCTTGGTCATTAGTAATGATTTAGCTGAAATTGATACTCTTCTTCAAGCTTTAAGAGCTACTTTTCCTATAAAGGATACGAGATTTTCAAATTAATTTCTTAGGATTGAACTACAAAAAACGACTTTTGGTTTAATATTGTCTCAACAAAAGTATATTCTAAAGATGGATGGAACAAAATTAGCTACAACCCTATGTCTATTCAATCAATCTAGTCAAGAAAGATTCTAATCCTTCTAAGGATCCTACTCTCTTTAGGCAACTAGTGGGTAGTCTTCAATATTTATCTCTTACAAGGTCAGACTTAACTTTTGCTATTGGAAAGTTAAGTCAGATGATGCATGATCCTTCTAATGCACACTTGGCAACTTTGAAAAGGGTTTTGAGATATTTCAAGGGCACCATTCAATATGGGATATTTTCTAGGTTTTGTCTAGCTTTATCGTAATGATTTCTCTGCTAAAGATATTAAAAAACTTAGTAGACAACTTAATATATATATTTTGGATGTTTGTGAAGACTTAGTATTTCATAATAACAAAAGCTTGTGGACTTTCTCAAAAGCTTGTGGAATTAAAGCGAGATCAAGTTTATTTTTTTGTTTTATCGACTTTTGAAGTTAGCATTGCTTTTACCAGTTGCTATTGTTTCTATGGAAAGGGTTTCTTTCGCAATGAACATCATAAAAAATCGCTTGCAAAATAATTTGGGGATGAGTTTATAAATGATTGTTTGATTACCTATATTCAATGTGATGTTATCAAGGATGTTGATAATGGAATTATCATGAAGCATTTTCAAAGTATGCATATTTGATGGGGTATTTTTTGATGTGAATGTTATCATTTTATTATAATATTTGTTAAATTGATTGTGGAAACTTTATCTTATATAAAATATTTTGAATTCATATTTTCTATACATAGATCATATTTTTTAAATTAATTATGATATAATT
This sequence comes from Posidonia australis, assembly GCA_024699735.1. Taxonomy (NCBI): domain Eukaryota; kingdom Viridiplantae; phylum Streptophyta; class Magnoliopsida; order Alismatales; family Posidoniaceae; genus Posidonia; species Posidonia australis. The sequence goes on along the minus strand of JAMKQA010001626.1, from coordinate 78,863 downwards.
ATACTTTATATAATGTCTCGTATCATAAAAAATTCTGAGTCTACTACTGATTCTAGACAAAAATCATATTAGAGAATATTAGAACTAACCAAAATTTTGGTATTTACACACTAAACTTCCCAGAAGATCATACAATCTATAACAACTTATGTAGACAACAAAAATGAGAACCCAAAATACTGAATATGAAGATACTCACTGGAGCTATGGAAATTTGGAATGTAGTACTAGTTTGTTGGATAAAATTGGATCGAACTTTGACTAAAAATAACATGATTCTGTGTTAATACGTGCATTCCACATTTCAGAAAAAACATGATTAGAAATCTTCACTAAGTAACTCCAAACCTCAAACTCAAATCTTGAATGCGGCGATGAAACCCGAGTGTTTTTGCAAACTGTGGCTCACAACGCACGCGTTTTTTTTTCCCAATGAAAACACTATGCAACTTTTTGATGGTTGGCTGAGTCCCAACAAATCATTGACTAGATTAGGCCAGTGAGAAGGGATAGACGTCTACGTCTAATCTCAATTGAGTCTAAAATTGCACATATTGATTCATTGGCTGAGTCCCAGCAGTTACAATCTACAATGCTGCTGGAGAAAAGAGCTCTTCACCTTGAACACTCTTCCTTACTCCAAGAGCAAGAAGAATACTAGAAACAAAAATTAAGAGTTCAATGGCTTAAAGAAGGGGACTTAAATAGCTCTTTCTTCCACAGTATAGTAAATAGTAGAAGAAGAATCAATGCCATTCATTCCTTGAAGCTGGGAGCTTCAACAGTTTTTAGCCCTGCCATCATTTCCAAGGAAATTGAAGGACACTTCATTAGGCAATTCAATAAGCCTCTTAAGACCTATCCCTCCATGAATTGGGATACCTTAATTTCAAACAAAATCCAGAATCCCATGGTTTTAGAAAGGGCTTTTACCTTGGAGGAAATCCATAACAATTTTAAGCTTTTGCAGGGAGATAAGGCCCCTGGCCCTGATAGTTTTCCAATACTCTTCTTTCAACATTTCTGGGAAATCCTCAAGTTAGATATCATTGAGATCTTCACCTACTTAAAAACCTCCACAGATTCAGATTTTTTGCTTCCTATCAATCAAACTTTTATAGCATTAATCCCTAAACTTCTAGGGGCTTAGTATATTAAAGACTTTAGACCCATTAGTCTGGTGAACAGTTTATATAAAATCATTACTAAAACTCTGGCTTCTAGGCTAGCCCCTGTCCTGGATAATATTATTGATAACACTCAATGTGCTTTTATTCCTTGGAGGAACATTGGGGATTGCTTCCTGGTTGCTCAGGAAACTTTATAATTTATGAAACTATCTAGTACTCCTGGGTTTCTATTAAAACTGGACTTTGAGAAAGCTTTTGATAATGTAAACTGAGACTTCTTACTGGATTCTCTTGCTGGTATGGGATGTGGCAACACTTGGATCTCTTGGATTAAGATGTGTATTACTCATGTTAGATTCTCCATCCTTCTCAATGGTGCTCCCAAAGGCTTCTTTCCATCTTCCAATGGTCTGAGGCAAGGTGATCCTTTATCACCACTCTTATTCATAATTGTTACACACATCCTGAACAGAATACTTTCTCTTCCTATTAACTCTGGGTTGATAACTAGGATCCAGATCCCTCATGGAGGCCCTAATATCATGAATATTCAGTATGCTGATGATACTATTCTCTTCTTAGATGCCAGGGAGGAAAACATAATTAATATTAAGAGAATTCTGTACTGCTTCCAGTATTGTTTTGGTTTAAAAATCAACTTTCACAAATCCTCCCTCATTGGAATTGGGGTTCCAATTGACTTCATTAATAGGTCAACTCTTATACTTGGCTGCAACACAGCTACCCTGCCTATACCCTACCTTGGCCTTCCACTGCATTTCAGGAAAGCCACCTTCAATAACTGGGCCCTAGTGATTGACAAAATCTCTAATAAATTATCTCTTTAGAAGGCAAAGAATCTTTCTCTTGGGGAAAGATTAACACTTGTCAATTCTGTCCTCTCAGCCATCCCTACCTATTTCCTATCTGTTTTACATCTTCCTAAAAGGGTTGGAGAGATTATAGACAAACTTAGAGCTAGATTTCTTTGGAAATCAAATGATTCCACTTCATCCTTTGGCCATTTGGTCCGTTGGGGCCTACTTTGCATATCAAAGCAACAAAATGATTGGGGAATTATCAACATTAAGAATTTTAATCTAACCCTTAAATCCAAACTTTTATGGCAATTACTTTCAAACTCTTGCTCCTTAAAATGGAAAGAAATTATTAAAGCAAAGTATTTCACTAGAAATTGGCCTGGGGCCATTTTGAACTCATCTTCAGGTCGAGCTTCTCCACTATAGTATGAATTGAGAAAATGCTTCAATCTGGTTAACTGTTGCTCTGAATCAGTGGTTCACAATGGAGCCAGCACCATCTTCTGGGAAAGTAAATGGTGGAATGGGATAAAACTTAAACACTATCTCCCAGATTTATTCACTTTAGCCAAATACAAAAAAGCCTCACTCGCCAAAACTGTTGAAATTTTTAGAACAGACTTTAGTAGTCTATTTGCTTGTCCACTGTTAACTGTCAACACTGAATTCTTTCAGGACTAGGTTGACCTTTTGACAGATATTATCTCTAACATTATATTTCTTCCTCAAGATGATATGTTACAATGGAATTACTCAAACAAAATCTTCTCTGTTAAATCATGTTATAATTTTATTAATGATGGAGGACTTCGTTTCTAACACTATGAAGCAATCTGGTGTAGTTGGGCTCCTTTCAAAATAAAGATATTTGTTTGGTTGGTTTTGCATGATAAAGTCCTGACCAAGGCCAATATATGTAAAAAAGGGTGGACTGGCCCACAGATGTGCATTTTTTGCAACAAGCATTTGGAAACGGTCACACATCTTTTCTTATTTTGCCCCTTCGCTATCTCCATTTGGCATGCATTCATTCTGGGGGACCTTTATCCTGCTATTTTCTTCATTGCAGATTTATTTACATTTCCCCTTCCTTTAAAAACAGAACTATCTTTCATTGGCTTCTGCACTTTGATTCAAGTCATTTTTTGGGTTATCTGGAAGGAAAGGAATAACCGAATTTTTAGAGGGCATCTTCACACTTCAGAGTCCTAATTTATGCATACATGAAACTTCTGCTCTTTTTCATAGTTGGATAGATGTTCTTTCCACAAGTTTTAACAAGGCAGACGCTCCCTGCTCTATCACCTTTGTTCAACCGCTTGAAAACATTGACCCTCCACCTACTGTGACTTTCTTCAGTGGAACTGCTAGCTCTCTGCAGCAAGGTCCAGCCACTTGGGAGGATAATCCATCTGTTGATTAATTTTCTGTTAATCCTTTCTTTTAATTATTGAACATCTGATAACAATACAACTTTATTGCTGGCCTGTGTTGGCCTCTCTAATTTGTGGATTATATGTACTCCACTTATATTTAATTGACTGTAATACTCTGTATCTTTTTGTCCTACTAAGGAGGAGCCTTCCCTTGGATTATATATAATATAGCTTGTCGTTACCTACAAAAAAAAAAAAAATTTTTGATGGTTGACATGACAATATGGCCACACTACTTGAAGAACAAATTCAAAACACGTTCCCCTACTCTCTATTCCATGAAACACCGCTCCCCTACCATCTCCGACACACCACCGCCGCTACCTCTCCACATACTCGAACCCCGATGCCATGGCGTCGGGAACCCAAACCCTAGAAACCCCATCCCTCTTCCTCACCGCCTACGCCTCCTACTCCGCCCACTCCAACACCGATGACGCACCTCCCCCTTCAGTCCCCCATCTCCTCTGCCCGCTCCCGCACGACATCCCCCACTCCAAGCTCATCCCCGCCACCCGCTTCCTCGTCGACGGCTTCCGCTTCGCCGGGGGCCACTCCGTGTCCTATTTTCTCTCCCACTTCCACTCCGACCACTACGCCGGGCTCACCCCCGCCTGGTGCAAAGGCGTCATCTTCTGCTCCGAGGTTACTGCGCGGCTTCTCGTCGAGACCCTCAAAGTCCCGCGCTTTTTCGTGGTGGGGTTGTCTCTCGGCAAGAGTGTGAGTATTGATGGGTGTGAGGTCACTTTGGTTGATGCCAATCATTGCCCAGGTGCCGTTCAGTTCTTTTTCAAGGTTCCTCGGGCGGACGGGGAGGGCTTTTTGAGGTATGTTCATACTGGGGATTTCCGTTTTCACGAGTCGATGAAATCGGATTCTATTCTTGGTGGGTTTGTTGGGTCTGATGCTGTTTTTCTTGATACTACTTATTGCAACCCGAAATTTACGTTTCCTTCTCAAGACGAAACTGTAGAGTATGTGGTGAGCACCATTGACAGAACTATGGCTCAGAGTAAGGGTTCTTCCGAGCGTGTTCTGTTCCTCATTGCCACTTATGTTGTTGGAAAGGAGAGAATTTTGGTTGAAGTCTCACGAAGGTGCAATTGCCTGGTACATGTTGATGATGCGAAGAAGTTGGGGGTTTTGCGAATTCTGGGTTATGGTGATTCTAGGATTTTCACAGATGACGCATCTGTTACGGATGTTCATGTGATTGGTTGGAATCTGTTGGGTGAGACTTGGCCCTTTTTTCGTCCTAATTTTGTGAAGATGGGTGAGATGATGAGGGAGAGAGGATATGCGAAGGCTGTTGGCTTTGTTCCGACTGGATGGATGTATGAAACAAAGAGAGATGGGTTTGCTGTTAGGGTTAAGGACTCGCTTGAAATTCACCTTGTTCCTTATAGCGAGCATTCTAGTTACAGTGAGCTACGAGAATATATCAGATTCTTGAGGCCCAAACGTGTTATTCCTACTGTGGGCTTGGATATTGAGAAGCTTGACAGTAAGAGGGTTGTGGCAATGCAGAAGCATTTTGCTTGTTTAGTTGACCAGACTGCAAATAAACAAGATTTCTTGGCCGACTTCTGGCAAAGAAAAAGGAATTCGGAGGAAAGGGAGGGGCATAATCTGAATGTTGGTTCAAATCATGGTGGACAAGTTAAATCAGTGGAGGACGTGAAAAAAGATAATGACCCATCTACACCAAATGTGGATAAGGATACCGAGCAAGAAGCTTCTCTACAGAGTGCAGATGTTCTAGATGAAAATATGGAGCTAACAATTGAAGAATTGAGCTACTCTTTGCCATCATGGGTTACAAGGGACCAGATGCTAGGCCTACTAACAAGCTCAGGAGGCGATATTGTTGAGGCAGTTTCAGAATTTTATGAATATGAAACAGATCTTTTTGAACAAGTGAACTGTTCTTCTGCGTCTGTTTCTCATGTAGGACCATCTGGTGATGATACTGAAGGTTCCAAGCCGAGAAATGTCCCTAAAAATCTTGACTGCAGCATAAATCCTAATTCTGTACTTTTAAAATTAACCAATAGGAATATAGTCAACTCTAAAACAATTTCACCAAAAAAGAGACGATCAACTGTTGGGAGTAAGCCAAAGAAAAAAGGAAAAAAATGTGCAACTTCAGAATTAAGTGGATCAAAGCAATCGGCAATAACAAAATTCTTTCAAAAGCTTGTGCATCAACCTCCTTGTGTGAGCAGGCATGGCAGTTCTAAGGGTGAGTCTCAAGACACACAATCTGAGGATAGGATGCAGTTGTCGGTTGATCCTGCTGAATCATATAGTGATGAGTTAGATCAGTTTCTTGAGATAATAAATTTTGGCACACCCCGAAAAAGTGCAGCCTCGTTGCTGGAAAAGGCAAACGGAAACTTAAATGCAGCACTTGAGCTGTATTACAGCATTTCACATGGTACCGTGTTTAACGAGTATATATCTAATGTGTGTAGCATTGATGTTCATCCGCAAGGCAGTGCCAACTACAACAATACCGATAACAAGGAGAAGCCTTCCAAAGAAATAATAGATTTAAGAACTTCTTCTACTCAAGATAACATGGTTGCTGATATAAGTGCAACATTTGTCTCCTTGCCAGTTGAAAACTATTCCCCTATTGAGCACGGTTGTTTTCTTTCTCCATTTGAATGTGATGGTTGTTTGCAGTTTAATTTTATAGCTTATACTCATATGTTATATTGTGAACCACCTTGACGTAAAATTTTGCAGCATGCTGGAAGCCTGGGCAGCCTGCTCCATACTTACACCTGGCACGCACCTTTGATTTGGTTGAGCAAGAAAAAGGCAAGATAAAGACCAGTGCCATATTGTGCAACATGTTCAGAAGGTTTGTTTTGATTATTCTGTTGCTTTTTTATATCCTTTTATTCCTTATTATTGTTGAATGATGCAAATAATTCATGCTCTTCTTGTGACCAGTTTGCTAGCCCTGTCTCCTGAAGATGTGTTGGCTGCCGTATATTTGTGTACAAACAAAATAGCCCCTGACCATGAAAATATGGTTAGTTTAATCAATCACTTTAATTTCTATGGAACTGCCAACTGCAGTTACATTAATTTTTTGATTTCTTTTTTATTACGACCTGTTTAATTTTTCTGTCGGACGTCTGTTAGAGTTACTTATTAGAGTCTTAGTGGGTTAATAGATTCTTGTGTTATATGGATGCTATTACTATATATATGTAGTCCCTTTTTTCCTCTAATGATAGAGATTTATTTTCTCAATAATATGATACCAGAGCCTTGTTAAAACCCTAGTCACCACAGGAGTTTGCCAGCTTCCTTCTCCAACGACACCAGGCTGTTGACTGCTGGATTCTGACCACTCTACCGTCGCCCAGCCACCACCATCGCCACCTGATCCAGGTTTTCCCGTCGTCCAGCACCCCTTCCGTTGCTGGTAGCCTTACGTAACTGTCCCTCCTCCATCGTCGGATGACCTGATTCGACGATTTTAATCCCTCTTTTGTGACTTTCGAGGGTTTTTGCAGCCACCTTCTGTTTCCCAAGTACATGTTGCTATTAGTAAGTTGTGATATTTCTCTCCTCTTAAGGCAACAAGTATATTCTTTAAACTTTAGTGCCTCCTTGAGGCCCTATCTCCTTTGTATTGACCTCCTTTATCTAAAATTGATGTCTTTTTGTGACAAATCAGACCTGTCCAGCACAAAGTTCATGGCATATTCTCGTCATTCCTTGCTTAAAGTCTTAGTTGTTACATCTATCAAGTCAATAGACAAGAATTATTTATTATGATCTTAAGTCTTTGAAACATTTCTTGGTGGTCATCAAAAAATACGTCATATCACCACTTCTTTAGCTGATGTCAAGAATGCGACATACGAGGATTGGTTTATAAATGACTGTGCTGTAATTTCATGGATGCTGAATAATATGGATGAAGGCATTACTTACTTGATGTTAAAGCCTACAAAGAAGATTTAGGATACTCTTTGTAGTACCTATGGGAATGAGAAGAATATTGCTAGAGTTTGCGAGATAAATGAACAGTTGTTCACACACAAACAGGGGGATTGCTCAATACAGGAGTTTTACAGTACCTTGAGATCTTTATTAGATGAATTGAAAGTATATCAGCCCTTTGTTGCAGATATTTTCAAGATGAAGGAGTATATACTGAAGTTAACGGTGGCGATCTTCTTAGTTGGCCTACAGTCTGATCTAGTCAGCCAGATTTAAGGACAAATTCTTGGTATTGATTCGGTTCTCACTCTCCAGTCGACCTTCTCTCGAGTGTTATGGGTTTCTACTATTTCTCTGGTTCTTATTGTTGATTCAGATTAGGCGGTAATGGTATCATCCATAAGAGGATGGGGCAGTTGTGGACGTGGACATGGTCATAATGTTCGTAAATGTGACCATTGTAGACGTAACAACTATACTTAAAACAAGTACTAGGATAAGTTCGGGCGGCCTCCACTAGCTCATCTTATATCTTTTGAGTCACCTATTTCATATTTCACCCTTCAAACTGTGACGACAGGCTGAGTATGATTAGTTTCTTCAAATGCGAGTTACTCAGTCTACTGTGATTGCATCTCATGCTACTACCCCAGGTACAAATGCATTGCTTGTCTCTCGGAACAGTGATTGGATTATACACTCGGAAGTCTCCTCCCATATGACATGTACTCGAGATCTGTTTACCTGCCTTTTCATATGACAGCTACTCAGACATTAGTTCTGTTTCCATAGTCTATAGCCAGGGAAGGAGCAATTTATGCTTTTTTTCACATCACACTTGAAAAAGTTCTTTTTGTTCCAGATTTTTCAATTAATTTACTTTTTATTAGTGCTATTACTAACTAGTTGTGATGTTTTGTAACCTTCTATCCTTTTCATTGCACCTTTTAGAATCTACAAACGGGCAGGAAGATTGATGTGGGCCATGAGCAAGACAATGGCATATACTTATTGATTCGTGATGATATTCCACGAGGCCTTGTTGCTGTTGCTTCCATGGTTGATTCTTTTTCTTTATAGCATTGTTTAAGACATCTGTCTCTTCGTCCTCTTTAGTAAGCCATTTCATGGATATTGTTTGAGTCATTTATGTGTGGGTAGGTATCATCATACTACTTACAATTGTCAATCCTTGTTCGTGAGTTAAAATCGATTGATTTAGTTCATTGTGACATTTAGAGACCTACCTGTGATTCATCTGTTTTAGGATATAAGTATTACATTATTTTTGTTGATGATTTTTCTCGTGTATCTTGGGTCTACCTCTTGAAGGTTAGACAATATGTGTTTAATGTTATTCAAAATTATTTTTTAAAAATTATAAATCAATTTTCTGTCTCATCTAAAGTTCTTTACATTGACAATACATTAGAGTTTTTACAAAGTGATCTTCAAAACTACTGCATTTCCAAGGGAATCTTATATCAAACCTCTTGTACATATACTTCTCAATAAAATAGTGTTGTTGAACGCAAACATCGTCAAATTGTAGATGTGACTCGCATCATTATGGTTGAGAAGTAGATTCTGTACTCGCTGTAGTGTACCTGATTAATTATATGTCTTGTGTTCCTCTTGGAGGGGAAATTCTACTTAAAAGATTGTGTCCTTAAGAATTGTTTATTCTTCCTCCCAAGGTGTTTGGTTGTGTTGTTTTTGTCTAGAATCACATGTCTGGGTTTAATAAATTACATTGTTTCTGCACATGTCACCTTTCTCAAGTCCAAATCCTATATTGATGTTGTTGATGCTGTTATTGAATCCATTCCTTTTCTTTCACCTGTTCCTATAAGCTTACACCATATGATTCGCTAGTGTAGATCAAACAACAAGCCATAAAGCCCTTATAGGTGTATCATCATTGTTAACGGCTAACCATGCCTCATTCGGTTGACTCTGCTCTCAACTCCAACGTCTACAGATTTTAGTCACTCTGACGTTCCTATAGCTCTACGTAAAGCTAGTTGGTCTACTACAATCCATCCTATCTCTTCTTTTGTTACCTATAACAGACTTCACCTTTTTTCTATCATTTTGCTTTGTCTCTTTCTACAGAGTTTATTCCAAATTACTACTAAGAAGTCTTTCTCCTATTCATTGGAAAACTGTTATAGAGGAAGAAATGCAAGTTTTGACTTCTCGAGGTACAGAAATTTGTGACTTGTCTTAAGGAACAATGGTAATCGGTTGTAGGTGGGTCTTCAGAGTAAAACACAGAGCAAATGGTTTAGTTGAGCGATACAAAGCACATTTGGTGGCGTGGGGTTTTACACAGACTTATGGAGTTGACTATGCAATTACTTTTTCTTTTGTTGCACGTCTCAATTCCATCTAGATTCTACTTTTAGTTGTTGTCAATTAATCATGGTCTCTACATCAACTAGACGTAAAAAATGCATTTTGTAAGCGATACAAAGCACGTTTGGTGGCATGGGATTTTACACAGACTTATAAGGTTAATTATGCAACTACTTTTTCTTCAGTTACACGTCTTAATTCCATCTGGGTTCTGCTTTCAGTTGCCATCAATGAGTCTTGTTTCTACTTCAACTAGACATAAAAAATGCCTTTCTTTATGATGATCTTTTTAAGCAGGTTTACATAAAGCAACTACTTAGGTTTGTTCCACAGGGAGAGAACTATATCTATTTACTTAGAAAGGCGATATATGGAGTAAAACAAAGCTCAAGAGGGTAAGCTTTAGAAGTTTAGCCAAGTGGTGCTGGACAATGGTTTTAAACAGTGTGTAGTTGCTTATTCTGTGTTCATCAAGTCAAGTGCTGATGGTCATGTATTCCTAGCAGTTTTTGTTGTTGACATCCTTTTTACAAGTAGTGATACTACAAGGATTGTAAAGACAAAGGAGTATCTGTTAAAACACTTTATCACAATAGACATGGGTAAGTTAAGGTATTTTCTTGATATTGAGTTTGTATATGGCAAGGACAAGATTATTTTGATTTAGAGAAAATATGTTTTAGATTTACTACATGAGACATGACTTCTAGGATGTAAGTCAGAAAGTACATAGATAAAGCAAAGTCCTTTTTTGACATAATACATCGATGCTTTTGGAGGAGGTTAATAAGTACAGACATGTGATAGATAAGTTGATCTATTTGACTATTATTTGTTCAGATATTTAATTTATAATAGGACTATTAGGTCCGTTTATGTACGAGCCTAGACAAGTACATTTGCAGAAAGCTCTACGTGTACTTGCTTATATCAAGAATTTAGACGGAAAAGGTTTGATTTACAACAAATATGGGCATTTATAGATTCAAGTATATTTAGATTTTGGTTATGTAGGTGATCAGAGAGATAGGAAATCAATATCGGGTTATTGCACTTATGTAAATAGTAATTTGGTTACATAGAGAAGCAAGAAACAGAATGTTGTTTTGTTGTTTAGTGCAGAAACAAAATATAAAGTCATGGTTCAAACAGGTCGTGAAATGATGTGGCTACGTTCTTTTCTGATGGAGCTTGGAGTTTAAGTTGATCTTTCGATGGCTATGTACTGTGATAACTAAGCAGCGATATTTATTGCTAACAAGCCAATCTTTTATAAGAGAATCAAATATATAGAAGTGGATTATCATTATACCAGAGACATAGTACTATTTGAATACTCCTTACACTCAATCTTCCAAATAGTTAGTGGATGTATTCACTAAGGGGCTTAGTATTGGGATTTTTGATTACTTGTGTAACAAGCTAGACATGTTAGATATATTTGCTCTAACTTGAAGAGAAGTGTTAGAGTTACTTGTTAAAGTCTTAGTGGGTTAATGGATCCTTGTGTTATATGGATCCTATTTACTAATATTTTGCTATATATATGTAATCCCTTTTTCCCTTTAATAATAGAGACTTATTTTCTCAATGACAACATTAGCGTGTTTTTCCTCTGTTGAGGTTATAGAGTTGTTTTATATTGAGTAATATAATAGGGTATTTGGATATCCAGTTAAATATCCATTTATCCTTATTCTATATTTATGTATCTTGTTACCCTAATATCAATATAGAGATTATCTTTTTCTCTTTACACATGAAGGAAACCCTAGCACCACCCACCTCTGGTCACCTTCTTTGGCGTCGGTAGCACTACCTCTGGCCATCTTCGACACCGATGACCCCTGTCTAGGTCATCTTTCCACGCCTCCTAGCCTCTTGTGTTGTCTCCAGCCTCCTGTGTTGCCTGCCCACGCTTGCAATCAAGCCACATCGTTTGCCTTGCACAGTCTGCCCCTCTTAGGACATTTTCCTGCATTGCTAGCCCTTCTAATCTAATCTCTACTATTCAGCATGGCTTCTAGAATCATTGGTCAAGAACTTGAGTGGTACCTTAGAAAAACTAAATGGGAAGAACTACCTATTATGGTCACAGAGTTTTGAGACATTCTTGGCTACTTATCGTAAACTTAAGCATTTGACTCAACCTCCACCTGATGCGAAGGATAGTACCTATGAAGACTGGTTTGTATATCATTCAGTTATTATCTCCTGGTTGATGAATAGTATGGAACCTACCTTTGCACGTAGTGTCATGATACTACGTCCTGCCAAGAATATCTGGGATACCCTAAAAAAGATGTATGGATATGAGAAGAACATCTCTTCGATCTTTGAGATCTACGAGCATATTTTCACATTGAAGATGGAAGACAGTTCTATACAGAATCACTTTGGTGCGCTCGGGACTCTTCTAGATGAGTTTGATTTGTATCTACATCTGATATCACTATGATATGTTGTTATCGTAAGGAGCTCGCAGTGGTAGCCTATCTTTTTGGATTGACTTTGGACGTCTCGTTTTAGATTTGGAGTGAGATCCTTGATGTAGATTCTACCTTCAGCCTGGAGAGCACATTTGCTAGGGTTCGTTGTGTCATTATAGGTGTACTTACGTCTACTTTTGATCATTCTACCATGACTGTTCGTGGTCGTGGCTGTGGTCGCAGTTTTGGCCAAGGAGGAGGTCGAGGATGAGCTGATGGTAGAGATCGGATTCCGTGTGAGTATTGTGGTCGTACTAACTATCGATCTGAGCATGACTGGGAAAAGTTTGGAAAGCCAGAATGGACATAGGCTTCTACAGAGGTGTGACGTATATTTGATACTCCTACTACTAGTACACAGTCAGTGACACTTTTTTAGGAGGAGTATGCTTAGTTTCTTTAGCATAGAGAGGTAGAGTCTTCCTCTACCATTGCATCTCATGCTACTACTTTCACTTTAGGTATATCTCGTTTATTCGTCTCTAAGGATAGTTCTTGGATTATTGATTCAAGAGCATCTTCTTATATGATAGGTAGTCATGATCTTTACTCCTGTATATTCCAGTTATCTGATATTAGATCTGTATCTATTGCTGATGGTTGAACTTGTCATGTTTTTAGATAAAATACTGTTCGTGCTACGTCTCAGTTAGTTTTAGACAAAGTTTTTATGTGTCTGAATTTCTAGTTAATTTTTTATCTATTAACTTCATTACAAAAAATCTAAATTGTTGTGTGACATTTTTTCCCTTTCACTGTATCTTGAAGGACCTACAGACAGGGAAAAGGATTAATTTGGGGAATGATAAAGGTCAAGGAGTTTACCTACTTGTTAAAGATGAGACACCTCGAGGCCTTGTACCATTAGTTTCCACAACAGAATCATCCATCATATGGTATCATCGATTGGGTGAACGTCTCATCAGAAATTATAACTAGTTCTTTCTTGGTTATTTATTTCTTCTTTTCAGTGTTAGTCGTGTGAGTTAAGTAAGTACCATCGTGCTACTTTCGTAGTCTACATCTAGTTAGGAGTAAGAGTCCTTTTGATTTGGTTTATTGTGGTGTTTGGGGTCCTATCAGAACACCTTCTGTATTTGGCTACAGATTTGACATTGTCTTTATTGATGGCTTTTCATGTGTTTCTTGAGTGTATATTTTGAAAGATAGAGTCAGTGTACTTGACGTTGTTAAAGAAATTTTTCATGAAAATAAAGAATAAGTTTTCTGTTTATCCAAAAATTCTTCACACTGACATTACTTTGGAATACACTTAGACAAATTTTTACCATTACTGTGAATCTCTTGGTGTTATACAACAAATCTTTTGTCTACATACATCTCAATAAAATGGTGTGGTTGAATGCAAACATCGTCATATACTTGATGTTGTCCGGTCATTCATGTTTGAGATGTATGTTTTTAAGTACTTATGGTCTAATGCTGTCTTGACTGTCTCATATCTCATCAATCGTATGTCATTCACCTCACTTGAAAGGGACATTCTCTTGAGATGACTTCGCCTTGATGTAAATAGTTTTCCTCTTACTCCTCGAGTGTTTGGCTATGTTACGTTTGTTCAGGATTTAATTCTAAACTTGGATAAGCTTGTCTCGAGGTCTAATCGTTGTGTGTTCATAAGATACTTTCATACTCAACATGGCTATCGTCATTATATTCTTGCTACAAGGAAATATATTGTATCATGTGTCCTTTCTTTGAGAACTAAAGCTTCTTTGGTGATCTACTATGGTCTCTGAGAGTAAACCTTTGTCTTCTGTTGTTGAGCCTGGGGATATCAATGTTTATGATGCCCGCACTATAGGAATTGAGGCATCTGGTACTTTGCAGGTATATCAATGACGGTCATATCCTTCCACAGCAAAGTTCTCTTTACCATTTGTAAATCTGCTACCTACAGATTTTCACTTGTCTATTACCATCAGGAAAGGTACACGTGCTTCAATTACACATCTTATCTTTCATTTTGTTATCTATGATTGTCGTCATCCCACCTTTCGTACATTTACCTTATCTATTTTCTCTAAATCAATTCACAAGAACTACTGAGAGGTAAGCCTAGTACTACAGTGGAAAGCAGCTATGGATGAAGAAATACAAGCTCTTATGTCTCGTAGGACATGGACATTAGTTCTTAGACTAGAGGGAACCAATGTGGTTACTTGCAGATGGGTGTTCGTCATTAAATACAAATCAAATGGTATGATGGACAAGTACAAAGCGTGCCTAGTAGTAAGGGAGTTTACGAGTATGACATTGATTATTCTAAAACATTTTCTTTTGTTGCTAGATTGAACTCTAGTAGGGTTATTCTGTCTGTCACCATCAATAAAGTTTGGAAACTCTGTCAATTAGATGTAAAGAATGCATTTCTGTGTGCTGATCTTTCTAAGTAGGTGCATATAAAGCAACTTTTTGGTTATGTTGCTCAAGGGGAGAATCAGGTGCTCCTACTTATGAAAGCTATTAATTATTTAAAACAGAGTCCACGAGCTTGGTTTGAGAAGTTCAGCAGCATTGTCTCCACTTGTGGTTTTCGTCATTGTGCTATAGATCATTCTGTTTTCTACAGACAAACAAATAGTGGTTGTGTTTTGTTAGTTATATATGTGGATGATATTTTGGTGATAGGCAGTGATATTTAGGAGACGAAGGATCATCTGCAAAAGTACTTTGTGACCAAAGACATGGACAGACCTACGTATTTCTTAGGTATTGAGTTTGCCTTTGTTGGAAACAGAATGACATTATCACAGAGGAAATATGCATTAGATCTCTTGTAGGAAACTGGACTTTTAGGATGTAAGCTTGAGATTACTCTTTTTGATTAAAGCTTAGACTTCTGGGACAGCTCTTCATTCTTGTTGGAGGATGTTGGCAGGTATAGGAGTCTAATTGGGAAGTTGATCTATCTCACTGTCACTCGCTCAGGCATTGCATACATTGTAGGGATTCTTAGTCAGTTTATGTAGGGACCAAGGATGGTACACTGGTTAAGATTCTTACGTGTGTTATTTTACATTAAGAAAACTCCAGGCAAAGGATTAGCCTACAAGGAGAAAGGCCAATTGTAAATTGAAGTCTACTCTGACTTGGCTATGTAGGAGATAGAAAGTCTATTTCTGGGTATAACACATATGTTGGAGGTAATATAGTTACGTGGCACAGCAAAAAGTAAAGTGTTATCTTCCGATATAGTGCAGAAGTTGAGTATAGATCTATGGCTCAGACTGTTTGTGAGATGATGTGGCTTCGTTCTCTTCTGACTGACTTGGACCTTCTTACTATTGTACCTATGTTCATGTACTGTGACAACTAGGCAGCCATTTATATTACTAATAATCACATCTTCCATGAGCGTACTAAACACATAGAGGTGGATTGTCACTTTGTTTGAGAAATGGTGATGCAAGGAGTTATATCTATTCCCTACACAAAGTCCTGTTCAGTGTGTTGATATCTTTACTAAGGGACTTAGTGTTGAGACATATAATTTTCTTTGTAACAAGCTGCACATGATAAACATATATGCTCTAGTTTGAGGAGTGTTGAGGTTATAGAGTTGTTTTATATTGAGTAATGTAATAGAGTATTTGGATATCTAGTTAAATATTCATTTATTCCTATTCTATGTATATGTATTTTGCTATCCGGACAATATAGAGATTATCTTTTCCTCTTTGTACATCCTCTTTGCATTAAAAATTTGTTTTAGTTGTTTAACATGTTTTGTTGTTTCCTCTCTAATTTTTCTGTTGGATATTGATATGTTTTTACTTTTACTCTTTGCATTAAAAAAAGGTTGTTTTATCAATAAGTGCTTTTGTGATCTAGCTAGCTCATCAACTATACATATCTAAAATTTGGGAGAAATATATTTTCTTTCCTCCATAACTCTGATATATGATCCTGATGTTTTTGAGGCTTACAACTTTTTACATGCCATAAATTGGGTGCCATTTGAATGAGGCAAGGGTGTGATGTTATGGGCATTTTGCTAGACTAGGTGGACTTATTCTGTGCTTGCCATTCTCTCCAGTCAAGAGGGTGACTTCTGGTGCTGCAGTAATTTTGCTTCATTTTGATTTGGAGGTCGAAAGTTCAGGTCACTGAAACAGACTCTTAGCATGTGGGGTAAGGTTGTGTATATGTGGTCCCTCTCCAGTGCCCACATTGGGGTTTTCCTCGTACTCTCAATTTGCCTTTTTATTCTGTCATCAATGAGTTGTGCTTCAAATAATGTCAGTCAACAACTGCTGCTATAATTGTCTGTTTTTGTTGGTTGTGGTCGGTAAATGACAAGATTCTGGACTCCAAATTTGCTAAAGCAATTAGGACTGCTGTTCCTAAAACAGATGTAATTAGAGTCACCCAACCAATGAACGTACCAATAATTAGGAACTTGTTTACAAGTCATGTTTGCTCCAGCGTGAACTCCTAAGGCTTATTTTGAAAAATTAAACAGGGAATTTGTTTTATATTTATTTATTTTTTTGCGAGGGTGAGCGGGGAGGCTTGTTGAATGGTTTTGGAGCCTATGTTTGGCTAAACTAGTCAGGACTCGGGAAATACTAAAAACAGAGGATTTCGAGGTGTATGACAAATGGCTGTACTCACCATCACAAACTTCTTTTGTACTACTCATGGTTAATCCCACATGATCCAATGGGGGACATTGCTATGTGTTCTTTGAGCTCGTAGCATATCTATAAACTTCCCATTTTCAAAACTTTGAGTAGAAATAAATCCCTCTGCACATGCAAAAAATGTATAGAGCCCTTCTACATAGTCGGAGATTCAGATATCGAAGTACCTCTTCAGTGTTTGTAGTATTAGTTTCTTGAAGCATGTCAGTAGTACCTAATGTTAGAGGAATCATTGACGGTCATGTGTTATCACTCAAAACAGATACCATCAATTGGGGAGCAGCTTCAATCCATGATTTATAACTCATTTTTCTTGCTTTCTGAGTCACTACTGCCCAGCATTAGTAGCTAGTTCCTATCATTCAAATGCCAATTTATCCACCAATGTCATTTCTACCAATCTTAGATCATGGGCCCAGCCTCTACCGCATTCTTTGAGCATTTACAACTTAATTCAAAATTAAATTTACCTTACTCTGGACTTACACCACTTCAACCAAATCTTGTCCCTTGGTCCAAAACTTTATCTGTCAGTTGCTAGCTTGGAATGATCATCTTTTTCTTCCTTCCGAACAAATGACTCCTGTCTTGCCCTAATTTGGGTTAGACAGTTGTCATCCAAAAATAGCTTAAGTGAGATTGCATTTGGATCTTGCCCCTTTTTTGTCATGGTGGTTTGCACGTGGTTTCTGAAGGAGGAGCGGTGGTAGTCGCGAGTACAGGGCCTACTGACGGGGAGCTGGGCATGAATGGGCGATCGGTGATCTTCTGGAGGTGGCAGACAGGAAAGAGGGCATATGGAGAGGATGTCTAGTCATAGGTCGGGGACGCTCTGACGCCCAAGTTAGAGAGTGGGGGAAGATCATGTTTAAGAAGAAGAATTGAGGATGTCTAGTACCAGTCTAGAAAGAGGTGCGAGGGATCGAGAGAGATCCCAGGGCCTAGGTGAGCTGAAGAGCTCAAAGGAAGGAGTTGATGGAATCCATAGGCGATGGGGTGATGGATGTTGCATTGTTAGCATTGCATGCATCTCATCGTATGCCATCCCATGCCCCCATCGCTTCCCTCAAGGGGTAGATTTATACTTAAGTGAAGGCGGAAGAGAGGCAGTGGGGCATGCCCAAGGTTGGGAAGAGAGTTACGCGTAAGTGGGCTGTTGGAGGAAAGTGGCACACTCTTATATGCAAAGAAGGAGCCTATTGTCAGGTTTCTGAGGTGGGCGGCGATGTCAGGAAAGCTGCAAGGCAGGGCATTCTGTTCAAAAGGCACTCTGGGCTACTGCAGGCGGTTACTGCAGCCACAGTAAAGGCTTCGAGATATGAATTTGTCATGAAATCTTGCAGGGGAGATGTCTTTGGGAAAGCTACGCTGCAACTGTTGATTGGAGCCTATCATCCCTCGATCGCTAAGATTCATTATCATTGGATGGGGCTTGGTCGGCCCTGAAGATGTAGCTTAGGGAATGGCGAGTGCCGTCAAGCTTGATGTTGTCTTGAGAGCAGCTCAGGATTGCAATAGCTTGGGAATTGCTGTTCAATTGGCGTAGCCACGAACCGAATTGAACAGTTCTTCTCAAAGTGCTGAGTCGCTACGCTAGAGGTGCTCCTACAATGTTTCCTAGCTTTGGGCTTTCTGCCAGCCAAGGGTTGAACCAAGGCGAAATTTCCGGGTCATTGCGAGACAATTTCTGCATCATCACATTTGAATTTTTTATAGGCTAATCTGAAAGTTTCTTTTATCCATTATGAATCTCAATTTGAATTTTGAAGTTGAAAAAGGAAGGATTCATCTACTCTTAATATCTTTCTTTGAGTCTTCAACTAAGGATTTATGATTTATAAGATGTGATACCCCAGTATCTCTCCTATGCTGTCGTACCTGTGTCAACACGATATGATAGAATCCAGGGATGCATACAATGGCATATGCACCAAATACCTTTTCACATTCTCCTCCATCACCAAGGCTCCCTGCCACCATTGCTGCCCCACTTTGCCACAATTTTCTTTGGAAGAGAGGTGTTCTTTTCTGAAGAGAAAAGAGAGGAGGGTAGCACCACTATTGCTGCTCCATGGTTGTTGTCTTTCAATCCCTATGGTTTTCTTTTTCATTTGATAAAAAGAAGAGAAGAGAAGAGAAGAAGAGGATCAGTTCTGAACAGATTTCAAATCCTCACGTGCAGACTTAAAGGGGTATTAGTGGCGTGAGAGGCAAAATGGGGATTTATTTTCTAGGAAAGCAAGGGAATCTATTTCCTCTTTGACCAATGGGGTATGGTTCAGTTACTATTTCAACTAGTTTGGGCTGGTTCTGGATAGTAAATAGGCCTTTCTTTCATCTTATTTGTTAGGCCCATGTAATGGGCCATCTATTTCATTGGACTGCCTGGGTAATTGCTGCGCATGTGTACGTAATATTGGTGGACTATTTCTTTGATTTATAAAGGTCCATCTAGTAGGACATATGATATGATATTTCTTATATAATGTCTTATGTGATAAATTTCTGCACCCATGTCTGTATCATGTATTTTTGTCTCCATAAAGGATTCTGAGCATCATAGTTTATTAGTATAAAACAATTTCTTACTGTCAATTGTTACATTATATGGTGACGTACTTGAATATATGCCTTTGCAAGTTTTGAGAGCCAGTTTTACTTTCTGCAGATAACATGATGTATATGTTAGGATATCCTTTTTATTTAATCCATTGTTTTTCTTCTGAATAACTCTGCCTCTGGTTTCTTATTTGCATGTTTTGAATATGTATGCTTCCATCTTTATTTTGTGCATGCGGATGAACATAACTTTGGAAATTTAATAACTTAGATATCTTTGGCAACTATTCTGCAGGAGCTGAACATTGGTTACGGTATGGTCACAGCTGCACTAGGGGAGGCCTGTGGAATGAACAGGTCAAGATTAAGAGAAATGTATAATGATTTGGGAGATCTTGGTATGATTAAGTTTTTGTTTTTTATTGTATTTTAGTGGAATGAAATTTAAAAAATTTAATGTTCTTGATAGGTGATGTTGCACAGATATGTAGGCAGACTCAATCATTGCTTGCTCCTCCTCGCCCACTTTCTGTTAAGACATTATTCTCTGCTCTTCGAAGGATGAGGTATCATATGTTAGTGTTACTACACGTTCTTATGTTGTGATAGAAGTATCTATGATTAACCTTTCACTTCTCTGTGTGATAATAATATTTATCTGCATACAGTTAGTACATGGTAATATATTGAATTATTTGCTAATAATATCTTAACATGTGTCATATTTTAATAAATAGGATATGGTTTTTACAAGTGCAGTCTCTTCTTATTTCTAAATCTAGAATTTATTACGAAGTAATTTTTATTTGTGATATGAATTTATTAAAATTGCTTGTACATTCCACTCTTTAATAAATGTATTGGTATCTTTATTTAGTGTTTCATGCCAAGCAATGATCCAGTACCTACTTATATCAGAACTTTGTTAGTATGGAAACAGGCGCTGGGTGTGCAATTCGAAGAAAGAACATTATCATCAAACTTATGTGTTCATGTAGAGAGAAGGAAATAAAGTTTCTTGTACGAACTTTGGTAAGTGCTGTGCCTTTTTATTTAGTACCTGTTCTTTAAATCCTTGATGCTGGTCTTTCTTGTTTAGATATGTTGACATTTACTTTATTTCCATGCTTCAACAAGATCAGAAGGGATACTAGATCATATCCTCGATTTCACTGGGGAATAAACAGATGCAGGGGAATTTAAAATGAAATTGTCCCTATTCCTAATGAAATCATATAATCTTTTCGAATGATTAGAAAGAATTTTTTATTTAGAACTGAAAATAAAGATACAAAAAACCATCACTAAAGAGAAATGAGTTCTTCCATGAAGTAAGAAAAAATGACAAAAACATAGTTCTGGGGAAAAAGAGAGAAAAACGCAGGAAAGAAATCGTTCTGTGAAGAAAGTAAAAACGAATTTTAACAGGATGGATATACGTTCATGTTCGAAAGGAAACCAAGGTATTTGTCTAGCATTGTCATGGACATAGTATTAAACATCGGTTTCATATCGATCGATTCAATAAAAATAGGAAATGCGTCGGACTTTGGTGAAAATGTCGATGGAAACACTATAAATTTATGGAAGTCTATGGACATAGTTAGCAAACTTTAAATTTTGATTTAAAACTTTAAGATAAGCTAAAGTAAGTAATAATCTACATCTAAGACTACATAGATTAATTTTTCTAAAAATGTATTACATTAAAATACACTACATAAATTTAATACGAATATCTTGAAGTATAAATAATACCTAAAAATACTTTATACATGTTGAAATCATACTTAAAACTATTTAGTATATGTTTAAAATGAGTAGTTGTCATAACATTTAATACGGAGAGAAAGTGGTTTTGAGAGAGTACTTAAGTGTTATAGATGCAGAGTTTGATTAAAGATTATCTTAGATGTTACTATTTCGTAGAGTCTACGGGGCTCTCGCTGCCTGGTCAGTGAGCCTGGGGGGTGGTCTAGGGAGAGAAGGTGCACCTTGGCTTGAAATAGTATAAGGTTATACAAGTATATTGATTTTACTAATTTTGTCGATTTTATAAAATTATTACGTTAGATCTATATATTATTAGGTTAGATTTATGTAATATTAAGTTATTAACATCAAAACATAACAAAAATTTTAAAAACCTAAGATCTATGTATTATTAGGTTAAATCTATGTTAAATGTAGAAATGTTGGTACTTTGTGTGTGTTGGTCCTTTTAATGGGCGTGTTGGCAACTCGGTGTCCAACTTAGTGTAAAATCTATGTTTAATTCCATGGTCATGATATAAGGAAATTGACCTATATTTATGCCATGAACTGTTTGCAGTCAATCACAGAGCAATTTTTTTTAAACTGCATGTTAAATTGTTGCTGTTATTTTGAGTGTTAGCATCTGACATATTAGATAAGTTGGAAATTAATGATGCTTTGAAATCATAAATTGCCTGTAATAGGTTCATCAGTGTTTTAGGATTATTTGTCCTTGTCAACCAATTTCCTGAATCTGTCATTGTAAATATACTTGAATAATCACTCTATTATAACTTTTGTTTCCAGTAACGTAGATGTAGTCAGGTAGTGTCTTTAAGGTAGAATTTCTGCCAAAATTGGTGCAGCTCATTGATTCGACAATCAAGACCTCTTAGAGCTTGGAAAGCTTTACTTTCAAGTAATATACCACTTGTTTTGAAGTAATCATGAAGAGAAGGATAACAGGTCATAAAGCAATATAAATGTTATGTCAAATTACTAACCAAAACAAAGATTAGATGTAAATTTATAATATTCAAATTAGAATCAAGAGAGGAAGAAAGGCAAACGGAACCTCTTGCTGAAGTGGATATCAAGGATCCATCCACAAGTTTTTTTCCCATAGATATTAAGGATTTAAAACATTTCCTCGTAGTTGTCATATGATGCGTGATGCCAGAATCTTTAATCTACATGTCTCCTATGGACCATACCTAACTAAACTAATATTAAGTAGCATTTCAAAGCACATATGACGTAATCTACATATGATGTGTGATGCTTAATGTTAGCATGTTGGGTTTTTTTTCTAGTTTTCTTTTTAACAAATTATAATCACCATTTGTGTGTAATATAGACCTTGTTGGAATAGTCACACATTGAAAAAGTGAAGATTGGGAGTTTTGGTTATATATAACTAGACCACTCCACTCATTGTCAATTGATTTTGAGTTGGATGTTCATATTTTAACATAGTATTAGAGCCAAAAGAGGTTCAAATTGGTCCAAAACCACACACATCTACTTATGTTTAAAAGAGACACTTGTTGGACCTAATATAGGCCACAAGTGAGGGGGAGTGTTGGAATAGTTCCACATTGAAAAAGTGAAGACTGGGACTTGTGGTTATATATAAATGGATCTCTCTACTCATTGTCAATTGGTTTTGAGTTGGATATTCATATTTCAATAGACCTTAAATGGATAATAGGTCAACAAACATAGGCATTAATGTGACATAATATATATATAAAAATATTTTAATTTAAATGGGTAAAGCATGTAAAGTGGATAAGGTAAAGGTTATCCATATCTTACCCACTAAAATATGTGGATAGTTCTTTTTACCTTTACCCTACTCATTAAATAAATTGGTTATTTTTTCTTACCCATACCTACTTAAATAAAGTGGATAATGGATAGAGTAGTGGATAAATGGTTATCTTTGACAGCCCTAGGCGCAACCTTGGCATCAAGGTAGAGATCAAGGGCATTATGGTTAAAGTCGGGAGACAAGAATTCAAAGTTTTTCTACAAAATTGCAAATGTGAAAAGACATATCAATTACTTGGGTCCAATCATTATTGATGGGCTTATGAAAACATAGAAAGAAAAGATTTATGGTAGCATTGAGGATCTTTTCAAAAAACATCTTTAGTCAAAACATCAATTGAGTCTTGTGAGAAAAGATAGAGAAGAAGGATAATTGTTGTTGGAGTATTTAGGGTTACATATATAAGGATATTAGATACCACTAGGTAAATGGGTATCCAATAATCTGTTTAACACTAAATGAGTAATCCTTATATACTCTAACACTCCCCATTAAGTTGGAGCATACATATCAACTATGTCTACTTTGTTACATAAAGACTCAAACATTCCCACATCGAGATCCTTTATGAATATGTTTGCTAACTGCTCAGATGATTGAGTATAAGGAGTAGAGATAACCCACTTCATAACTATATTACTCACAAAATGACAGTCAACCTCTACATATTTTGTACGCTCATAAAAGGTAGAATTGTTGGCAATAAATATCATAGTCTGATTGTCACAACACATAGACATAGGAACCTTAACATCGAACCCAAGCTGTTCCAACAGTGGCTTCACTCACATCATTTCGTAAGCTGTTTGCGTTATCAATCTGTACGCAGCCTCTGCATTGGACCTGGACACCACATTTTGCTTCTTGTTGTGTCAAGTAATTAGATTGCCTCCTACATAGGTATTGAAGTCAGATATGGATTTCTTATCTCCTCTGTCTCCTGCATATTCTAAATCTGAGTAGGCTACAATCTTGGAATGTTCATTTTTCCTGTATACCAAGCCTTTCCTTGGAGCACCCTACATGTATGATAGAACCTGTAGAACTCTTAACCAGTGCACTTTCCTAGGTTTATGCATAAACTGACTCAAAAGACTAACTACATATGAAATTTCAGGCCTAGTCACAGTCAAGTAAACGAGTTTCCCAATCAACCTCCTATACTGACCAAGATCTTTCAACAATTCTGAGTTGTTGTCTCAAAATGAAGGTGTCTGCTCAATAGGCATGTTCTTTGGTTTGCATCCCAGAAGACCTATCTCCTGTAGAAGATCCAAAACATATTTCCTTTGTGACAGTGCCATTTTATTATGTACATACGTAAACTCTATCTCAAGGAAGTAGTAAGGTTTATTCATATCTTCTGTCACAAAGTGAGCTTGAAAATGATGTTTTACTTTTGCAATCCTTTGAGTGTCACTGTCTGTCACAAGTATGTCGTCTACATACATATACAGTCAGAACAACACATCCTCCAGCTGTCCTCCTGTAGAATATTGAATGATCCACTACACACCTTTAAAATTCTTTAGCAAGAATCACCTGATTGAACTTTTCAAACCACACTTTTGGATTTTGTTTAAGGCTATAGATCGCCTTTTTGAGTCTGCACATACGATCCTTTCCTTGAGCAATATACCTTGGAGGTTGTTTCATCAGAACAGACCCCTGCAAGTCTCCATACAGAAAGACATTTTTGACATCCAGTTGGTACATCTCCCAAGAGTAATTTAGTGCAAAAGACAGAAACACTCTGATGGAATTAAGACGAGCTACAAGTGAGAACGTCTCCTCATAATCTATTCCATATGTCTAAGTGAAGCCTTTAGCCATCGGCCTGGTTTTATATCTGTCAATGTTGCCATTTACTTTATACTTAATGGAGTAGACCCATTTATAGGTGACTATTGTAGTCCTAGTAGTACAGGTCACCAGTTTCCACGTGCCACTACTAGTAAGAATTGTCATCTCCTCATCCATAGTATCCTTGCAATGTGGAATAGAAAGTACCTCTTGATGATTCCTGGATAGAGATTGAGAAACAAGAGACAATGCAAAGCTACGAAAAAGAGAGAGAAATGAATCATAAGAAACAAAGTTGGAGATAGGATGGACAGTGCAAGAACGAGTACCTTTCTGTAGAGTAATGGGAAGGTCTAAGGAACTGGTGGGTGGATTTGCATCTACAGAGGATGATGGTTTAGTGGTGGGAGCAAGTAAGTGTGCTGGCGCCGTTGGTACACCTGCAATGGGTGAGTGACCTCTGGAGGCAAGATAGGTCTCTCTTGAAGATTTTCATTTTGCAGCTTAATACATGATGGAAGTGGGACAAACACATTGGATCGGGGTGACTCCTTATAGTATGACACTGATTCGAAAAAAATGACATCAGCAGATACAAAGTACCACTTAGTGGCAGGATGGAAACAACGATATCCCTTCTGGGTCTTAAAATATCCAACAAACACACACTTAATTGACCTTGAGGACAACTTATCCAGACTAGGAGAGAGGTCTTGGATTAATGCCACACACTAAAACACTTTAGGGGTCAAACTGAACAAACTAGATTGAGGTCTAAGATGACGAAGTGGTACTTTTCTTCTAAGAGATGCAGAAGACTTCTATTGATGAGATAGGTGGCTGTAAGCACTGCATAAGCCCACAACTACTTTGACACATGCATATGAACCATGAGAGTGCGAGTGACATCTAAAATATGTCTATGTATGTATTTTGCAACTCCATTTTGCTGTGATGTGTGAGAGCATGAAGTCTGATGTATAATGCATAATGAAGCACAATAAGAAGCAATTTTATTCTGAACAAACTTAAGTGCACTGTCAATACGTAAAATTTTTGGAGTGACATCAAACTGATTTTTTATTTCCATCAATTTTTTTTGAGTACATTATAGACTTGACTAAGATCCTTGAGTAAATATGCCTAGGAGACTTTAGACAAATCATCAATAAAAATTATATAATATCTATACCTTGAAACAGACTGAACTTTGGATGGATCTTAAACATCACCATGAACAAACTGAAAAACAGATGTACTAGACACAAGACACAATCTCTTAAAGAAAGCATGATGGTGCTTACTTAGTTGACAAGACTCACACTCGAACAGCAATACTGAACACAACGATAAGGCCTGTTGAAGCTTTTGATGCGGCGGGTGACCCAAGTGGTAGTGCCATGAGGAAAACTCGGAGGCAGACACCAGAGAGGAAAGTCCTTATGGTATATCATCACAAATCAGCAGGTACACTCTATTTTCTTGCTCACGGTCTACAAATCTTGAAATGTACAATAAAAGGGAAAGAAGGTAACACAACAATGTAATTGTTTGATAATAACATTAATAGACAACAAATTTATAGAGAATTCAGGAACAAACAAGATTTTGTCAATAGATAGTTGTGAAGAGGGTTGAACCACCCATTCACCAAAGGCAGGACACGTTCGCTCATCGACAATTGTTACATTTCGAACATCAGACAATTGAGATAGGCAGATAAACAAGCTACGCATCGGAATCAATAATCTAGGAGGGTTCCCTGGATACATGGAAGGCATTAGTACCTGAGGAGGTAGCCTGAGTAGTCGTAGCTGCAAAATCTGTGATCTTTAGCTGCTGAAATCTCTCATAGTCAGCCTGAGAAATTGTAAACGTTTGCTCCTCAATAGTAGCATTAGTGTGAGGCACTGTAGTGACATTCGTCGTCTGAGGTCGGTCAATAATATTTCAGCACTTGTCTATCTGTGACCTAGTCGTCCATAATGCTTACAACGGGGATGTCCATCTGTCTCTCATCTACCACGATCTCTACCTCGGAAACCACCACGACTTCGCCCCTTAGTAGCTGCCATGGCTGATGGCTCTCACAAAGTAGGTGGCATAGCCGTAGAAACTTGCAAGACCTTGGCAAAGGTAGTCTGAAGATCTGAAACATTATCAACGCCCAACACTTAGGTTTAGATTAGAAAGATAGACTGCAACTGCCAACTCCTCTCGATATTATCGTCGACGTATGATGTCAACAATCAATGGATGATACACATCTAACTCATCCAGAAGGGCATGGAGAGTAGTGAAGTGCTCCTGAATTGATCGATCTCCCTGCTATAAAGTAAACAGTTGCTCATATATCTCACAGATTTGAGATATATTCTTCTCGTGGCTATATGTCAGCCGGAGGGTGTCCTATATTTTCTTTGCAGGATGCAACAATATAACTCCTCGTGCACTCCATATTGTTCGTCATTTATGTAATAATCGCCGCATCATTGGCTAAGTAGTCCTCATATGTGTCAGTCAGGTGGTGGATGAATGAGATGCTTCCGTTTTTATGAGCCAAAACAAAAGTCTCAAAGCTCTGTGACCATAAGGGGTAGTTTGGACCAGACAGTTTCTCAGAAGCACCACTCATATGTTTTACTAGTGAATCACGAGAAGCCATATTGAGTTGAAAATTGATAAATAATACCAATATATGATCTGAAAACGACCAAATACGTGAACTAGACTATTCACCAAGTGTAGATATGATGTATTCACACACACTGGAGATAGGAGACGAAGACGGAGCCTAAAACACGACCTTACTGGGTTGGATTGCTTGATAAGAGGGGTTGGACTGCCCCTATGGTTGACAAGGAGGGATGGGGAGGCCTCACCGATGGGTAGACATTCGCTGGAGAGGCCTTACGGGGCCGCGAACGGCTTGGACTGCGTTGGAGGAGGGCCTACCTTGGTCTGGAGAGCCTGTCGGTGGCCTGGACTGGCCAAGGAAGGGCCGATGAGGCTGGATAAGGGCCGGACGATTCCAACGAGGGTTGTCGGAGGAGGAACAACCGTCAGAAGTGGTTGGACTACTGCCTGGAAGGGAAAACAGTGGTCAGCCGGCTATTCTAGGGCCATCGGTGGCTGCTGGACGGTCCGACAGGTGATCTGGCCGGATCTAGCAGTGGCAGACGATGGTGGACGGTGGTGGTTCCGAGGAGGGGGCACAATTCAAGGGTAGCTAGGACATCCAGGCTCTGGTACAATGTGAGAAGAGATAGAGAAGAAGGATAATTGTTGTTAGAGTATTTAGGGTTACATATATAAGGATATTAGACACCACTAGGTAAATGAGTATCTAATAATCCATTTAACACTAAATGAGTAATCCCCGTATACTTTAACAAGTCTCAATCTTGATAGATTAAAGTTTCAAGAAAATTTACTACTTGAATGCAACCTTGTTGGGATGTAAATTTTTTGAAGTGGAGGTGAAAAGGGTGATATTTATGATGACAAGTGCCTGCCATCATTATCTTCCAAAGATACTGGGATGTCTTTAAGGATGATATCATGGAGATGATGAAGGCTTTTCATGTTGATGGTGGTGATATTCGTTATGCATGTACTAATTTGATTACTCTTATTGCGAAAAAGGTGAGGACAGTTAATATTATTGATTTCCATTCAATCTGTTTGCTCAATAGGGTGTAAAAAATTGTTGCTAAATGTTTGGTATTAAAACCTTTAAGGGGAAATCTTATTGACGACTTCCAATCAACATTTGTGCAAGGGAGGCAAACCTGAGACGTGTTCTTGGTGGCACACAAGTGTATTGCTTCGAGACTGAAACCAGGGATACCAGGCTTGGTATGGAAGTTGGACATGGAGAAAACTTATGATAATTGGAGCTGCTTGACTGAAGCTATGTGATGCATGAGTTTTGAGAGGGATGGTGGGAATGGATTGGCGATACCGATGTCAACTGTAGCATCGGAATCTGCATTTTCTGCAGGGAAAAAAGTATTAAATCATAAAAGATGTAGATTATCAGAGAAGTCTGTAGAAGCCTCTGTCTACTTAAAAGATTGATACGATGCGGTTGATCGTCTTTAGGGATTGAGCTTGAAGTCTGAATCAGAAGAAGACAATGATGTGACATCAACTTCAACAGGAAGAATAGACTTCATAAATGAATAATTATTGATGTAAAATTTTAACATAAAAAATGTAAAAAAAATAATGTAAATATCTTTTGTATTTTTTATGTAAAAAAACGATGTATTTCAAAGATTTTTTTATTAATAAAAAAAATAATTTTTTAAAATTAGTTTTAGGCCCAATGGATCGGCCTGGCTCGACTCGGCCCGTCGGCTTGCCTGCCCGGCCCACAGACGGGCTATGGGCCATGTCGGGCCCATGATCTCCAAAAGGAGGCTCGGTCTAGGCCCGGACGGGCCTCCTGTTTCGTGGGTTGGGTTTGGGTCGGCTCGGCCAGGCCTGTTTTCCACGTCTAGTTGTAACAATACATGGACATAAGTGAAGGAGTAGAAAGATCCAAATCAGTTAGAAGTGAGCGAAGCTATATCATCTTGCAAGTAGTTCGAGCCATGGACCTATACTTGGCTTCTGCACTAGAGCGAGAGACAACATTCTATTTTTTGTTGCGTCATGTAACAAGATTGTCCCCAACTTATGTGCAATATCCAGAGGTAGACTTCTTATCTCCTCTATCTTTAGCACAACTAGAGTCTGAATAGACTTCTATCTACAAGTGATCATTCTTTTTGTAGACCAAACCTTTGCCTGGAGTCTTCTTGATGTAAGCTAACACCCTTAAAACTTCTAGTCAGTGTATCATTTGTGGTTCTTACATGAACTGACTAAAGACACCCACAATGTATGCAATATCGGGACGAGTAACAGTAAGATAAATTAGCTTTCCTATCAGTCTTCTATATCTACCAACTCCCTCTAATAGAGGTGAAGAGACATCCAAAAATTCAGACTTTGATCCACATGAGTAGTCTTAGGTTTGCATCTTAAAAGTCCAATTTCCTGCAAAAGATCCATAACATACTCTCTCTGTAATAGAGTCATCTTGTCTTTAGCAAATGCAAACTCAATATTTAAGAAATACTTAGGTTTGCTTATGTCTTTGGTGACAAAGTACTTCTGTAGATAATCTTTTGTCTCCGTAGTATCACTCATTGTTACCAGAATATCGTCCACATAGACAGCTAACAAGACACAACCATCCTTTGTTCGTCTGTTGAAAACAGAGCGATCCATCACACAGCGGTAGAAAACACAAGTAGATACAATACTGTTGAACTGTTCAAACCAAGCTCATAGACTCTGTTTCAGCCTATAAATTGCTTTCTTGAGCAGACACACCTGATGTTTTCCTTGAGTAACATAGCCTGGAGGTTGCTCCATATACACTTGCTTGGACAGATTACCATACAAAAATGCATTTTTGACGTCTAGTTGGCATAGGTTCCAGGAGTTATTTATAGCCACTGACAAAATGACCTTGATGGAGTTTAATTTGGCAACAGGAGAGAAGGTCTTAGTGTAATTAATGCCATATTCTTGTGTGAATCTTCTGGCAACTAACCGGACTTTGTATCGGTCCATCTGCATTGTACTTTATAGCAAATACCTTTCTGTGAGTGACAACATTGGTTTGCTTTTCACTGAGGTACTAGACATGTCTCCTGGTAGTTCATGGGAATAGACTTAGAAGAAATAGACAAGGCAAATGCACGAAAAGAAGGATGAAGTCGCTCATAACTCACAAAGTGGGATATAGGACGTGAAGTAGATGAAATACGTTGGTAATTGGCAAATTAAGGTCAGCAGATGGCAAATCTGTAGAACATGAAGTGGGATTGGTACTGGGAGGACGTGACCATCGTCGATGTACTTGCAAGGTGTTAGATACTTCTGTTTCTGCAATAGGAGTATTGGTAACATCTATCTTTCCAGTCTCAACCACAGATGGTAATGGAACACTATTAAACACAGAAAATGTACTATCAAAGAAGTTTTGACTCTTAAAGAAGGTGACATCAGTAGAAATAATGTATTTCCTGGTGGTAGGAAGATAACAACAATAGCTACGTTGAGTACGAGAGTAATCAACAAACACACACTGAATAGACCTTGGAGTAAGTTTGTCCAGGTTGAAAGTCAAACCTTGAATAAAAACAACATAGTCAAACACTCTAGGAGTAAGAGAAAAGGGATCAACACTAGTATAAAGCCTATGTAATGGAATATCCTCACCAAGTGGTGTGGATGGCATGCGATTGATCAGTACACAACATTGAGAACAGCATCAGATCACATATATTTGAAGACATGCATCTCAAGCGTGAGAGACCGAGCAACATCAAGTATGTGTCGATGTTTACGCTCAACAACTCCATTTTGTAGGAATGTATGAGGACGAGGTTTGCTACAACACACCTAAAGATTCACAGTATTGTCGAAGATTTGTTTGAGTGAATTCTAAGGCATTGTCAGTGCGAAAAATTTTGGGATAAATAGAAAACTGATTCTTTATTTCCATGAAAAATTTCTTAACTGTTTCATCGACTTTATCCTTCAACAGATACACCCATGATACACTTGAAAAATCATTGATAAATACAGACCTTAAACATAACAGTGGGCTAAATCAAAAGGACACTCGTAACTAGACGTAGACCTCGAAAGGTAGCACGATGATACTTACCTAATTCACAAGACTTACACTGAAAAGAAGACACAAACAACCAAGAGAGAGCCTGTTGAAGTTTCTTATTAATAGGATGGCCCAGCCGACGATGCCATGTGATGAATGAATCATTTGTGAAAGCAAGAGTTGCAAAGCTTCGAGGTATCTCATTTTTAACTACCAGGTAAAGTTCTTGGCTTTTGTCACGCTCCAAACCTATCCTTTTCCCTATTTGAAATCCTGAAAGGTACAGTGAGATGGGAAAAACGTCACACAATAGTTTAATTGTTTGGTAATGGAGTTAATGGATAAAAGGTTTACAGGAAAATCAGGTACAAAAAGGACTTTATCTAAGGTTAACTAGGATGTAGTATGAACAGTGTCTTGTCCAGTTACCTTGCAGGTTCGATTATCAGCTATAAAGACAGACGTGTCAGGTAACTTGGAGAGGCGAGAATAAAGGTCACAACTACCTGTCATGTGAGAGGATGTTCTTGAATCAATGATCCAGGAACTGTCCCTAGAGGCAACTAAATCAGATGTGTTTGAGGTGAAAGCAATGGCATGAGATGCAACAGTCGGTATAGATTGAGCCTCTCTGTACTGAAGGAACTGTGCATACTCCTCTTAAGATAGAGTCATTGACTGAGCACTGGTGGAAGGAGCATCTGTAGGCGTCTAAGTCACCGCTGTAGAGGCTTGTGCTCACTCTAGCTTACCAAATTTTTCTCAACATCTGTCTGACATGTGATTGGTACAACTACAATGCTCACAGGAGATCTGACCTCTAGTATCACCTCGTCCTCGATCTCCTCTATGAGAATTGCGACTGTGGCTACGACCACGAGCAGTCATAGCAAAATGATCAGTAGTGGGAGCAGTAGTAGCAGGCATACCTGTAGAGACACATAAGACTCTGGCAAATGTGCTTTCCAGACTCAGAGTAAAATCAATGCCAAGAATCTGGGTCAGTTCAGAAAGATAGCATCGTATCTGAGAGGAGATATTCAAGGTCAGTCCAGAAAGATAGGCAGCCACAACAAATTCCTCTTTGTCTTGATGCTTGATAGTAATATCAGAGGTAAGTGGCTAGTACAAGTCAAGTTCATCCAGAAGTGCACGAAGCGCTCCAAAGTGATTTGGATTGAACTATTGCCCATCTTCGTGGTAAAGATTCGCTCGTATATCTTATAAACCTGAGAAATGTTCTTATCATAACCATATATATGTTTGAGTGTCTTAAATTTTTTTTACAGGACGAAGAACCATAACACTATAGGCAACTGTGGGCTCCATGTTATTCATTATCCAGGAGACAATGGCTGAGTCATCAACAAACCAATCTTCATACGTGCTATCCTTTGCATCCGAAGGTGACTGGGTCAAATGCTTGAGTTTGCATTATGCAGCTAAAAAAGTTTCAAAACTCTGTGACTATAGTAGATAATTCTTCTCATTCAATTTTTCTGAAGTGTCTCTCAAGTTCGTGACAAGAGATTCGCAAGAAGTCATGGTGAATGTAAGAAATTAGATCGTAAATGAGATGGAAATTCAATAACAGGTGTCTTCAATAATCAAGATGTAGACGAAGAATACAAATCACAAGCAGTAGTAGCAAAGAAATAAGGAATACGTTAGAGATACGTAGCGTACAACAGTAGTAGGGCTACTGAATTCTCACTGGTAGTAGTAAAGTTGATCTTCTATGCTCTGTTTACATACGGATGTGTATAGGAGGCAACGACGAGAGTTGTCACGAGAAGGGGAGGGGTTGACGCCCTTGTAGGCTCACCGAACAAGCCTATCGGTAGTGGTGATGGCTTACCAAGGGGTCGGCGGTAGTACGAAGGGTCGTCGGAGGCTGGCCCAAGGGCCGACAACTAGGAGGAGAGCTGTTGGAGGTCAGGCAGGCTCCAACAGGACTGAGCAGAGGTGTCAGAGGCTAGAACAGTAGAAAACGGCGATGGATCAGGCTTCCTGCAGGGCTGTCGGCGAGATTTCGGTGATTGGATGGTTGATAGAGGTGGCTGGAGGTGGCGGCCAGTGGCGAAGGTGGTCGGAAATGGTTGGTGGGTGGTGGAAAGGCTAGGGTTTCTCCTTGAGGTCCGGTACTATGTGGAGAAAACAATGAATTGATTATCGATTAGGGTTAAAAGTACATATATATAGGGTAGTACAATAAGTGGATTATTAGGTGGATATCCAAATATCTTATAAGACTTAACAAAGAATTTTGTGAGGTTGGTGGTTATTTCTATTTAGTTTTTATTATAAATTTTTTAAAGGAAACTAGTAATGGTAGTGTGATTTGGTTTCTTGTTTCAATTTCATCTAGATGACTATAGGATGGAACCTCTTCTGAGGGATATTTAAGGTAACATGCACGAGATGTGCTCCCTATATAGAGTAATCTTTCAATTAATCTATCCTTGTATGAATCCTTGTTTGAATCCACATTGAGTTCACGTTATTTTTTCATGATATAATGATTAGATGTTTTCTACATTTTCCAAAGTGTCTATGTACCAAATTTCAAGTGATTTTAAAATTCCTAACATAGAGATGTAAAATGTGTATAAAGTTGGATTTTCTGGCACTTATTAGACAGGCAACAAATAAATTTGCTTTCTGTTTGTTTTCTATTATATGTGAAATTGGTAGAAAATTCAATTTCTTCTTCAATCATGGGATAGCCAAACCTTCATTAAAAGTAAACAAGAGATCGATACATATTGTTATTTTTTGTTTTCTGATGGTCCTTTGGTTTTCTTAATGATATTCAGATACATGGAATTGATTAACAGGTCAGGAACTTGCGTATTGGAGCTATGATGAAAACCATATTGCCATCATTGGCGCAAGCCGTAGTACTTCAGCACCAAGAAGGGCCTTTTGGACGTCTAAGAGAGAAACTCCAGGTTAGAAAATTTTCAATTAAAGGATATCATATGAATTTAAAGTCATATAAACAGACTGTTCTTCCAATGATTGTTTTGCCTGATTAAGTTTCTTCTTTGACCAGTTAATTTCTACTGAAGTTGTTGAAGCCTACAATATTATTCCAAATCTGGTATGTTCTATTGGACTTCACTTACAAATATAATTGTAACATTTCTTTTAATTACATACCCAACTTGTTTTGGTTGAGACTAACAGAAAGTCTCAATGGATTTTGAAAAACACCTGAAGAGCATCTCTTCCTCCGCAAGGTTTACAGAATGATTTCAGTGACAGGATGCTTAGAAATCATTAAGAAGCAATTGTCTTGATTGGTTGAGTGAGCTCGTTTTAAGGATTTTGAAGTCTATTTTTCTCTAAAATTTCGTTGAGTTCTATGTGAAGAACACCTTTGTCCTTTGCTTGTCATCCTCTGGAAACTCAGAGATCACCTAGAGTGCTACATTGGTTTTGAGTGCTTGAAGCAGTGTGGTCCAGTCCATCTCCTCCTTAGTTCCCCCACATCTGCTTGCAGTAGTCATAGAAAATAGACTTTGTCTATAGCTATCTCAGCACTTAAAGCTTGCTGAAGTGCCACTACATAGTAGTAAATGGTTCATGACTATTTGAAAATTTGGTCTTGATTTCTATGATCATGTTTACTTTTTCTGTGGTTTAATCTTTGTGAGCAGGATTTGCTTATTCCTGCACTATTGAGCAAAAACATTGATTTCTCTTCTTCTAGTTTGTTGGTGGTTCCGGGGATGCCTATCCCATCTATGCTTGCTAGGTGATTACCTCTATTTCTTTTTTTCTATGTAGACTTTCTTTGGATTGGTAATTTTATTCTTGCTGCAACAGGATCACAAATGGGATCCCACAAGTACTTAAATCATTTCATGGCAGAGCTTTTACCTGTGAATATAAGTAAGTATGCCAGCCTACTATTATTATTATTATGCTTTTCTTTGCCATTTAATAAATAAGTACTGCTTGTGTACGCTATAAGCATATCCCATCTTCTTCAAATTTGAACTCAACATAGACTTTTTTCTGATATTTTTCAAAAGAGATCCTGTCAAATATTGTATCTGAGTGTTTTGACATGCATGGTATCTTCTTTTTAAAAATAGATGGTTCAAACAAATTTTTTTTAAATGTCACACCTTTCCGAGTGCATTGCAAGCAAAACCAGCAAAGAAACATGGTAATTTAAAAAAAAAAATCTATGCAAATGATTAATGCACCATTGCCATAAAATACCAATGCCACTAGGTTAATCTCATTGTAACAATTTAATATAACCAAGGAATGTCTCATAACTAATCAATTTTCATAAAATAGTAGCAGAAATTCTCAAGGGATCTCCATTTCTTCGTGACCTCATCCTACTGTTTCATTCATGTCTCTATTGCTTGGTCCATTTCTTTGTGACCACGTCCTACTGTTTCATTCATGTCTCTATTGCTTGGCCCGTTTCTTTGTGGCCACGCCCTACTGTTTCATTCATGTCTCTATTTCTTGGTTCGTTCCAAGATTGAGGGAATTTTTGCCACTGTGTGGCATATCCACCTGCAATCTAGACACAATCTAGACAATCTGTGAAATATGTGAGGTTCTCTCATTATCATGATAACTGACGATAACTTAACAGCAAGATGGATTTTTTCTAATGCTGCCTGCAATGTCTTTTATTCATGGTAAACTGTTAACAATGCCATATTATTTAATTCAGATATGATGGTCAGCGTGCTCAAATTCATAGAGAATTGGATGGATCTATAAGGGTTTTTTCACGGAACATGGGGGATATTACTGCTAAGTACCCTGATTTGGTGGAAACCATCCAGAATTTGTGTAAACCCATGGTTAAGACTTTCATATTGGATTCAGAGGTAAGTATTGCTTGATTTTAAATAAAAGTTAAAATTTGATTTTTTTGCCTAATGCCAAATATTTGCCATTATTCTCTTATATGTTGAAATTTATTTACCGTAGGTTGTTGCAGTTGATAGGAAGAATGAAAACAGGCTGATGGCTTTTCAACATTTGTCTACCAGAGAGAGAGGAAGTAAATGTTCTTCAATTGCAGTAGATAGCATTAAGGTACAGTATGCAATTTTGGATGTTTTTCCGCACACATGGACATCTTTCACCTAATATTCACAATTTTTCTTGGAAAGGATGTTTTCATCATCTCTTGCTTTACCCTTTTTTTTAAATATGGATGTCTCAGTGGTTGTTACGTCCCATTTTTCTCGGAGGAACGAGGAATAAGGTTAGAACTCAAGGAACAAGGAACCTAACAGCTTATGAACTCCCAAACAGATATGATAAACATAACTGTTCATATATATATAAACTAGTATAGTGTTTAGAGACAGAAGTAAATACTAAACTACTACAGACACAACACATGTTTCTGTGGCACAAAATTGTCAAAAGGAAGTCACTAAATCTTTACTCCATATGCACGCATCTATAAACAAACTGAATCGTCATGCATGGTTTATGCGGTTGTGCCACATCTGCATCACCTATGGTATGACACATGTTGATTCTAGAATACTCAGTTTGTATTTAAGAAACCACAAACATTCAATATTCAACATATATAATTAGCATTTAACTAGAGTTATCATGATAAGCATGTGTTCATATTTGCACAATCAAATTCAAAACATATCATAATTGTTGATCAAAAGTGTTCATATTTGTTGTTATACCAAAAATCATTTCAAACCGAAAGAGGATTTCATATACAGACCAATGACAAATAGAAAGACGTCAATTGAGCCGTATGGACTTATATTTTGGCACAATGGATACACCCTTGGATGGTATTGCTCCTTTATAGCCAGAATGATCCAAAGAATCATAATTATCTGAAGAACCAGAATTTATCTTATATAACAAGAAGTGTATTGAGATAAGATTTTGTGTTTTATCTTTATGATTAATCAAATTATCATGTATCTTGTTAGATACTACATGATTATGATTAAGGATGCAAACGGATAAGATACGATATGGATATGGGTATTACCATATCCGTATTCGTTTACGTAATGTAGATATGGATAGAAAAATTACGTATCCATATCCTGAAAAATTAGATATGGATACGGAACGGATAAAAGGAGATCGGATATCGATAAACTCGGATAGAAAAACAGATATGACGATATACACATTATATAATTAATCAAACAATTAATAAGAAATTCATATATTTATATATTTTAAGTTATTTAGTATATATGAAATTGTGAAGTGGAAGAGAAAGAAGAATAATATTGTCTAATCCGGGGTTACATATTACATGATTATAGAGTTGGATAAATGGATATCCAATTACTTTAATACAAGAGTTCATATAACCTCTCTAACAATACTTAATTCGTAACACTCTTTCAAGTTGAAGCATATATCTTGATCATGTTTAGCTTGATACAAAGAGATTCGTATAGTCCTACATTGAGTCCTTTAGTGAAGACGTCTGTAAACTGGTCAGAGGACTTCTTGTAAGGAGTAGAGATTATCCCTTACATTACTATATCTCGGATGTAATGACAATCCAGCTCAATATGCTTTATGTGTTCATAGAAGGTTGAATTGTTAGCAATATGAATAGTCGTCTGATTATCATAATACATTTTTATATGTACATCAATAGAAAAGCCTAACTTTGTCAAAAAGGAGTGGAGTTACATCATTTCACAAGCAGTCTATGTCATAGATCGATATTCGAC
Organism: Posidonia australis; assembly: GCA_024699735.1. NCBI lineage: Eukaryota > Viridiplantae > Streptophyta > Magnoliopsida > Alismatales > Posidoniaceae > Posidonia > Posidonia australis. Next base: position 40,644 of record JAMKQA010001626.1, on the reverse strand, counting down.
CTCAACACTGGATCTAGAGACAACACTCTGTTTCTTGCTACGCTATGTAATGAGATTTCCTCCAACATACGTGCAGTATTTAGAAGTGGACTTTGATTTCTCTTATTTCTTGCATAACCAGAGTTTGAATATGGCTCAACATGTAGATGACTATTCTTTCTATAAACCAGTCATTGACTTGGAGCTTTCTTAATATAAGATGGTACTCGCAAGGCTTTCAACCAATGTATTGTTCTTAACTCTTGTATAAATTGATTGAGTACTCTAACAATGTATGCAATGTCTGGGTGTGTAATAGTCAATAAATTTCCCAATCAGACGCCTGCACTTGCTAGTGTCCTCTAACACAAGCGACGAGCTATCCCAAAGATCTAGACTCTGATCAAATGAAATGTTTTTTAGTTTGTATCTTAATAGATCTGTCTCCTGTAAAAGGTCCAATGTATATTTCCTCTGGGACAATGTTAACTTATTCCTGATGTAAGTAAACTGGATACTCAAGAAATATTTAGGTTTGTCTATGCCTTTGGTGATAAAGTGTATTTGCAAGTAGCTATTTGTCCTCTGAATGCCTATAGTATCATTACTAGTAATCAAAATAGCATTCACATATATTGCAAGAATTACACATCCTTTCTTCGTACATCTGTAGAAAACAGAGTGGTCGACAATACATCGTTGAAACCCACAATCTATAATGATACTGTTGAATTTTTTGAATAAGGCACGTAAGCTTTGCTTGAGACCATAGATTTTTTGAATAGCATTCACATATATTGCAAGAATTACATTGTTTTTCTCCATTGACATTTGTTCTGTAAGATCATCATATAGAAATGCATTCTTTACATCTAACTGATTGTACTCCTAGGAGTAGTTCACTGTAATTGAAAGAATGATCTTTATGGAATTCAACCTCGTCATTCGAGAAAAGGTCTCAACATAGTCCGTACTATACTCCTGTATAAATCTACATACTATTAGGCATGTTTTGTATCTGTTAACCTCATCATTAGGCTTTTATTTGATAGTAAACACCCATTTACATGTAATCACATTTGTATCTATTGGTTTAGGGACTAAATCCCATGTACCTCGAGATGCTAAAGTTTATATCTCTTCGTTCATAGCTACTTTCCACTGTGGTAATAAGATAACCTCTTGATAGTTTTTGGGAAGTGATTCAGAAGCAATGGACAATGCAAAAGTACAGTAGGCAAGATGAAGTCTATCATAACTAGTAAAATGTAAAACAAGATGGATAATGGATGCATGTATACCTTTCTGAGTGGTAATTGGTAAGTCAAGGTCTGTGGATGGTAGATTTACAGAAGATGATGAAGTAATGGTTGTAGAGGGGCGTTGTCGTCGATGATATACCTGTAAAAGACAAGGTGCCTTGTCTTTTACAATAGTGATGTTATTATCATTAATGTTACAAGACTCTACAGGCACCGGTAAAGGAACACTCTTTATAGGTGGATCAATACTACGAAAGAAGGACTTATTTTCAAAAGATATAACATCTACAGACACAAAGTACTTTCTAGTAGTAGGGATGAAACATCGTATTTGAGTTAAATCTTAGACAAAAGCAACACAACCAAATACCCGTAGAGTAAGAGTAAAAATGTCTTTATTAGGATGTAACCGTTGAAGGGAAACCTCTCCTCAAGTGGGCCAGATGGCATACGATTGATGAGATAAGAGGCTGCGAGCATTGTATTTGACTACAGATGGTTGGGAACATGCATCTTAAGCATAATAGAGTGCGTTACATCAAGAATATGTCAATGTTTACGTTCAGGAACTTCATTCTGTTGAGATGTATGCGGACAAGAAGCTTGATGTATAACGCTTAGAGAATCACAATAACTTCGAAGGTTCATTTGAGTGAATTCTAAAGTATTGTCAGTGCGAAGAATTTTGGGACAAATGGAATATTGATTTATTATTTTTGTGAAAAGTTTCATAACAATATCTAGAATACTAACTCTATCTTTTAACAAATAAATCCATGAGGCTTGAGAGAAATCATTAGTAAATACAATATAATATCTATAATTAGACACAGATGGTGTTCTGAATGGACCCTATACATCACAGTGAATCAACTTAAAAGGACTCTGACTACGAACAAGACAAAGATTCTGAAAATAGCACAATAGTGTTTATCTAACTCAAAAGACTCACATTGAAAAGAGGAAACAGAAATTCAGGGAAGTGCCTGTTGTAACTTCTTAAGAGACGGATGACCCAAGCGACGATGTCAAATGAGAGAAGGTTCTACTGTGGATGCTAATGACGCAAGTCCTCGAGGTATCTCATCTTTTGACTGGTAAGTAAACTCTTTGGTGACACTTCCTAAATCTATCCTCTTCCCTGTCTACAAATTCTGAAAGGTATAATGGAAAGGGGAAAAGGTTACAAAATAATGAAGTTACTTGGTAATAACGCTAATAGATAAAAGATTAACTGGAAATTCAGAAACATAGAGGACTTTGTCTAATATGTATTGGGACGTGGTACAAATAGTGTCTTGTTTAGAAACACGATAAGTCTTACCATCAGTAATAGAAACAGATCTAAGAAATATCTCTAGAGACTAACAAATCTGATGTACCTGAAGTAGAAGCAGTAGCATGTGATGCCATAGCAGTGGAGGACTAGCTTTCTTAAAATTGGAGGAGCTGAGCATATTTATCCTGTGAGAGAGTCACTGAAGGCATACTTATAGCAGGAGTAACTGTAGGTGGAGTACTTGTATCTTAGTGGAAACTTATGTCCAATCTGGTTTGCCAAATTTCTCCTAGCAATGATTTGATCGGTGATTTGTATAATGACAGTACTCGCATAGTGCATAACTTTTGCCATTCATACGTCCACGACCTGCTCTTCGATTAGAACTGTGACTAGAGTTGCGACCATGATCTCGAGTAACAGCCATAGGAGAGTGATAAAAAGAGGTAGTAGAGGTGCCAGTGGAAATACGAAGGACTTGAGAGAAGGTAGTCGTTAGGCTAGGGATAGAGTCTACACCAAGGATTTGGCTCTGAACTGAGACGAGAGTTCTGGAGTCAAACTAGAAAAATAGGCTGTAACGGTTAACTCCTTTTTGTATTGGTGCATAGTGGTAATATTAGATGTTAAAGCCTAATAAATGTCAAGTTCATCTAGACGAGTCCTCAATGAAGTAAAGTGGTCCTGTACAGAGTTTTTTCCCATCTGTAGTGAGAAGATTTTCTAGTATATTTCAAAAACACGAGAAATATTCTTCGTATATCCATACATCTACTTCAAAGTATCCTAAATTTTCTCTATAGGTTTTAAAAATATCACATTATGAGTAATATTTGGCTCCATATTATTTGCCATCCAAGAGGCAATAGCAGAATCATCAGCATACAAATCGCTATAAGTGTTGTCTTTTGTATTAGGCGAAGGCTCAGTAAGATGTTGATCTTGTGATGTATAGCTAGAAATGTTTCAAAACTATGTCCATAACAAGTACTTTTTTCCATCAAATTTTTGGAAGGTCTCACTGAAATTTTTAATAAGAGATTCTCTTGAAGCCATGCTGATTTTGAAGAATTTAGATTGAATAGTGTTGTCGAGGTTCAATGTAGTGAAGAATTATCCTCAATTAGACAGTAAATGGGTCCAAGAACCTACGGGAGGTGGTAGATCAAGTGGACAATACAAAATCGCCCTCAGTAGCAGTAGAAAAGACCATATACAGCTCGTCACATGGACTGCATAGAAGTAGGAGCCACCAACTCGATCGTCGGTGGTAGAGCGGACCTAGATGGACCATCGGACAGGCCCTATAACTTGTCTAAGGTGATCGGAGGGGAGGTCTACGGTTGTGGAGGCTGGCACCGGTGGAGGAAGGGTTAGACAGCCTTGGAGTTGATGGAGGAAAGGTCTGTTGGGGACGTAGACAGTGGAGAAGGGGTCAAAAGGTCCTGGTGGCGCCCGAACTACTTGATCTATGGGTTTCCTTTTACCTCGTCCTTGCTACTGCTATCGAAGGATTAGGCGAAATCACACATCATTTTGTCAAATTCTCGCTGCATGTCCCTCTAAGCATTATCCTCTCCCACCTCAGAGTCGAGCATTAAGGTCGGTTTTGTCGCGACTACGGTTTTGACGAGACATCTTCTTGTCAGCACAACAAAGAAAAACAACCAAAATTAGGTGCGACTCTCTACTATGCGGTCCCATGGAGCTACTAGACTGGACATCACTAAGTTGGTGCATTAGGTGTAACCTTAGTTCTGATATCACTCTGTAACGCTTTGATCCTAGGTATGCTACCTAAATCATAGTATTACAAGTAATTACAATAGTTATAACTGTTAGAGTATGTAATGTGGCTTACATGGTCTTAGTAGGTAATTGGATAGCCATTTAGTGTTGGATAACCAATACCTTATATATATGTAAACACATGCTCAATAGTCATAACTTAATTTCTTTCTCTCAACCTGGTACCAGAGCCTTAAAAAAAATCCTAGGACACACAATAGCAATTGCAGCCGTTAGACTACCTTCTCCTGTTGTCGGTCGCCGCCCACTCAGTCCTGCCGCTGCAGATCACGCCAACACCCTCTCCCGGTCATGTCGGCTTCTTCTCCACCCTCTTTCTCCCCATCCGTCGGCGGCCACATCAGGCCAGGCCGTCGGACGGCGCCGGTAGGGGTCACCAGTGCCTGTGCAGCTGCCGATGATGCCCTAGGTGCTTTCCTTTCTGTCTGAAAGGACTGTCCAGCCCTTCCTGTGTGGTGTAGTGGCTGTGTTGGCCATGTTCTAGGCCTCTCCAAGCCTCTGGTCTCCGTTGTACGTGGATACGTCACATCCACGGCCTTGGTGAGCAGTCAGGTTCACTCCTGTTAATTTTTCAGACATTTTCCAATAATTTTCCAGTATTTTTTTTAGTCATAGACTATGACATCTTATGACTCGTTTGTCAAAAATATGAACAGTACATCTGAAAAGCTCTCGGGATCCAACTATATATTGTGATCCCAGAGTTGAGACATTTGTCCCAGCCCACAGAAAACTGAAGCACCTCACCCACTTTCCTTCCAATATCAAGTCAGAATAGAATGAAGATTAGCTTACAGATGACGCCGCTGTTATTACATGGATGACAAATAGCATGGAGTCCCAAGTTGCACTAGGCGTTATCTTATTGCGACTTGTTAAGAAGATCTAGGATACCTTACGTCTTATTTATGGTCACGAGAAGAACATCGCTTGTGTCTGCGAGATCTATGAACATATATTTACTATTCGTCAAGGGGATCAATCTGTTCAGCAGCACTTCACTGCGTTTCGAGCACTATTGGATGAATTAGATGTTTATTAGCCACTGACAGTGGATATCACCAGACTTCGTCAGTATAGGGAGGAATTAGCAGTTGTAGCCTATCTTTCTGGTCTCAACCTGGAGATTAACTCTCAGATTCAAGGTCAGGTTTTGGGAGTTGACAGTGTTCCAAACTTACAGACGACTTTCATCAAGGTTCTCTGGGTTTCTACAGCCTCGACTCATCCCGTGTTTGAGCCATTTGCCATGGCAGCCACACGTGGGTGTGGACGTGGCAATTCTTGAGGAGGCGGTCGTGGACAAGGTGACACAGGTGGACGTTTACGGTACTTACATTACGGTCGCAGGGGCATAAGGACGAGAAATGTTGGGACATTATTGGCAGACCACAGACAACTCATGTCACTACTAAGTCCTCCACTGCTGTGGTCATTACTGAGGAGCAGACTTTCACCGTTTCACAGGTAGATTAAGAGCGGCTCCAGCAGCTAAAGATCACCGACTCTACTGCCAGGGCTACTCACGCGAGCTTTTCAGGTACTAGTGCCTTGCATCCAAGGATTCTTCCTGGATCATTGATTCCGATGCCTCCTCCCACATGTCCGGTACATGTAGTCTATTTACTCAGTTGTCTTAGTTATCTACTTTTTGTACTGTGGCCATTGCTGATGGTTGAATTTGTCCTATCTGAGGAAGGGATAGTACATGCCTCTTCTCAATTACCACTTGAACAAGTCCTTTTTGTTTCGGATTTTCCTGTAAATTTACTTTCCATTAGTGCTATTACAAAACAATTAAACTGTTCAGTCACCTTCTTTCCCTTCCATTGTATTTTTCAGGATTGGTTTGGGCCGTGAGCGTGACAATGGAGTATACTTGCTAGTTCGTGATGAGATACCTCCGGCATTAGCTTCTGTGGCATCTACTTCTGAGTCTTCATCCCTATGGCATTACCGGTTGGGACATCCCTCTCATTAGAAACTTCAGCAGGCATTACCTTAACGATCTGTTTCTTCTTTTCAGTGTGAATCCTGTCAGTTAGGGAAGCATCAACGAGCTTCCTTTAAAAGGTTAAGTCTTGCATCTACTACTACGTGTTTTGAGTTAGTCCATTGTGATGTCTGGGGTCCGTCTAGAGTCCCATCTGTGTCGGGACATAGGTACTATATTGTTTTTGTGGATGATTTCTCCCGGACTTCATGGGTTTATTTGTTGAAAGATCGGAGTCAAGTTTATGATGTACTTTGCAATTTTCTTAATGAAATAAAGAATCATTTTAGTGTTACTCCGAAATTGTTGAGAACTGACAATGCCCTTGAGTTTATGCAATTCAGGATTACTTCTCATTGTTCTTCCTTGGGTATTCTCCATCAAACTTTTTGCCCACACACCTCACAGTAGAATGGGGTGGTGGAACGCAAGCATCGGTATATTCTCGATATTACCCGCACCCTTATGGTCCATATGAATGTCCCGAAGCAGTTGTGGTCTGATGCGGTGCTTACAGCAACTTATCTCATCAACCGCATACCCTCCACTCCGTTGGGGGGTGAAGCTCCTGTCCGTCGGCTTAAACCTGAGTCTATATTGTTTGGCCTGACATCTAGAGTTTTTGGTTGTGTGGCATAGGTTGAAGACCTAACCCTTGACTTGGACAAACTGTCTCCAAGCTCTCTCAAGTGTGTGTTTGTTGGATATTCACTTACACAAAAGGGGTATCGTTGTTTCCATCCTCCAATAAGACGATAGTTTGTGTTTGCTAATGTTACTTTCTTTAAGTCAGAACTGTACTACAGTGTCTCCCCTTCTTCAAGTGTGTCTGTTCTTATTCTTTCTGTTGTTGAGTTCCAGGATGTTGACACTCACGATGCACCCACTTTATCACAAGTGGCTACTCATCGTTTGCAGGTTTATCAACGACGGCAGTGTGCTCCAGTGTCTCCTACCAATGAACCATCCTCTTCCGCTGATGCAGATCCATCCAATACATCCTCAGACTTGTCTATTGCATTTCGAAAAGGTAGTCGATCTTCTACTGCATATTCTATTTCTCATTTTGTTTCTTATGATTTCCTTCATTTCCGGTTTCGCAATTTTGCCTTGTCTCTTGTTTCCGAGACTATTCCTAGGTCTTATCAGGATGCACTTTCCCTTCATCACTGGAAGAATGCTATGGATGAAGAGATAGCTGCCCTCACTAGTTGTGGTACGTGGGAGTTAGTGGTCAGAATTGTTGGGTCTAAAGTGGTCTCTTGTAAGTGGGTTTATACCGTAAAATACAATGCAAATGGACACATTGATAGGTACAAAGTCAGACTGGTGGTTCGTGGTTTTACTCAGACGTAGGAGATTGATTATGAGGAGACTTTTTGTTAAGTTTAAGGATTTTAGTTAAACAAGAAAATAAAATGAAATGAAGAAGAACAAAAATAAAACAAATACACAAATTTACGTGGTTCACCCAAGAAAGGGCTACGTCCACAGGGCAGATAGGCTTCACTATTCTTCAGAAGAATACAACTCAGACTAAGAGTACAACTCTTGTACAACTTGTACTCACAGAAATTTTACTGGATCCAGAACCAGATGATACGAAACCACAAAAACAGAGAACAGAAGAAATCACAATCTTCTCTATTTTTCTGCCCCCTGAAACACTGACCCTGCCTCCTCCTTATATAGCAGTGGAGGAGGAGAACAGGTGCGGATGCGTGGATGCATCCACGCGCGGAGCGAACGCGTCGGACGAGGAGCAGGCACGAGCAAAAGGAGAGCTTGACGGCTCCCTGCGTCCAAGCTTCCTGCGAGCAGGCCCGACGGCAGGAGAAGAGATGCGTGGCCCGGAGCAGTCGCAGCGGCAGGGGAGGAGTCGTGCGGTTCCCTGCGACGCATCGGAGTAGGCCCGGCGGTAGGGGAAGAGGCGCGCGGTTCCCTGCGACGCATCAGAGCAGGAGCGACGGCTTGGGAGAGGCGCGCGGTTCCCTGCGCAGATCGGAGCAGGCGCGGCGGCTGGGGAGAGGCGTGCAGTTCCCTTCCGCGACGCATCGGAGCAGGCGTGGCGGCTGGGGAGAGGCGCGCGGTTCCCTACGCAGATCGGAGCAGGCACGGCGGCTGGGGAGAAGCGCGCAGTACCCTTCCGCGACGCATCAGAGCAAGAGGTGCGGGTGAAGTCCTGAGAACAGGGCATTTAAATCGAATTTTTTTTATTTTATTTTATCAGAGCATATTCAAGTCATTTTCTACACTTTTTCTCCTATTACTCGCTTAAATTCTATCAGGGTTATCCTTTCTCTTGTTTTGAATCATTCCTGGGATCTTTGCCAGTTGGATGTCAAGAATGTCTTTTTCTATGGTGATCTGACTGAGTGTGTTCTGATGGAGTAGTCTCCAGGATATGCTACTCAGGGGGAGGATCGTGTGTGCAGACTTAAGAAAGCAATTTATGGCCTCAAACAAAGTCTCAGAGCCTTGTTTGAGAAGTTCAGTCAGGTTGTTCTTGCTGGGGGATTTCAACGGTGTACAGTAAACCACTCAGTTTTTTACAGGCGCATAGATCATGAATGTGTTATCCTGACTGTTTATGTGGATGATATATTAGTGACAGGCAGTGATACATAGGATATTGAGGAAGTTAAAACCCATCTTCGTAGTCACTTTGTGACGAAAGACATGGGGAAACCTCGTTACTTCATTGGGATAGAGTTTGCCTATGCACATGGCAAAATGACGTTGTCACAGAGGAAGAATGTACTGGATCTTTTACAGGAGACAGGTCTCTTGGGATGCAAACCGGAGAGCACTCCTATTGAGCAGACACCAGCTTTCTGGGATAGTTGTTCAGAGCTATTAGAGGATCCTGGTCAGTACAGGAGGCTGATTGGGAAGCTTATCTACTTGATTGTGACATGACCAGACATTTCATATGCTGTCAGTTTGCTGAGTCAGTTCATGCATGAGTCTAGGAGAGTGCATTGGATGGGTGTCCTTCGTGTTCTCTCTTATGTGAAAGGTGTTCCAGGAAAAGGTCTGGTTTGTAGGAATAATGGTCACATCAGGATTATGACATACTCAGATTCAGGGTATGCATGTGACAAGGGGGATAGAAAATCCACATCCGATTTCTACACATATGTGGGAGGAAATTTGGTCACATGGCGCAGTAAAACAGAATGTAGTATTAAGGTCCAGTGCAGAAGCAGAATACAGATCCATGGCTCAAACATCATGTGAAATGATGTGTATAAAGTCTTTATTAGAACAGTTTGGGTATGGTGTCAACACACCTATGTCTATGAGGTGTGATAATCAAGCTGCTATTTTCATTGCAAACAATCTCATCTTCCATGAACGAACAAAGCACATCGAGGTGGATTGTCACTTTGTGAGGGACATGGTCATGCGAGGAATCATCTCTACTCTTTATACTCCATCTTCAGATTAGCTGGCTGATATCTTCACAAGGGGTCTAAGTGGTATTTGAGTCTTTATGTAACAAGCTGGGAACGATTGATATGTATGCTCTAGCTTGAGGGGGAGTGTTAGAGTATGTAATGTGGTTTCTATGGTCTTAGTGGGTAATTGGATATCCATTTAGTGTTGGATAACTAATATTCTATATATATGTAAACACATGCTCAATAGACATAACTTAATTTCTTTCTCTTAACTATAACATTATCTCAAAAATTGTAACTAACTAATGTTCACCTACAAGAACAATGTGTGGCTAGTGGTTCCTACTCATGCATCGAAACTGGACTACACTACTTGCACCTGAAAATCAAATGAAACACGCGTGAGTGACATCCAAGTCACCTAGTATGTACCCCACACAAAAATTACGACAAAACAGTGAGAAACACAAACTCAGTCTATTACAAAACGTGATTTTCAAAATTCAGTCCAAAACATCATTTATTTTAAAACATATGGAATCTCTATCCAAAACAATGTTCTTTTTCAAAAGTTCATATTTTCTTCTTTTTTTAATTCAATTTATGCATCTTTAAAACCTTTTAATGCATTCTGAAAAATCCACATTCTCGACCAGATTCAGCCTAGAACACAGGACCTCACAGGGTTCAAAACAAAAGTATATACATTAGTTAGCAACTGATTAAAACATAATCCTCATTTGTCGTTAGAATCTAAAGATAAGGCACAGGTCTAATTTTAGCTAAATCACACATCTTATTTCTACTTTTCTTATTAGTGCTACATTGATCAGAGATAATCAGGCACACAAGCAGTAGGTGAGGACACCATTTCCTCTACCTTCTTGCACTGCCGCGATGAAGTTCCTTGTGCGGGAAGACATTACTCCAGCTAACAGGCATCAATTTCATTTTACATGCATGGGCAAACGTCTTTTCTTGACGTCCCATCGGTGATTCGAACATCTAGGTTTATGTATCCAGGTTCAACCTACACCGTCTTAAAACTCGATAACCACGGTCGTATCAATCAGTTTCATATCGAATAGTCGATATCAACCACTCGTGGTTTCACATTGACAACTACGGTCGTATCTGACAGTTGACTTCATTGGAGTCTCATACTCCTACTACATTGTTGACATAACCCCTCATGGTACTAGAACACATTATTATTTTCTTTTCAAAATTCTTACGTTTTTTTTTAAAAACCATTACACATTTTCTTTTTTTTTGTAGGGAATCATTTTCATGCAAACATGACCCTCCATTTGGATCCCAGGCTCAAAACCATATAAAATCATACATTCATAGTCATTATTGGGTTTTATGTTCAAAAATCACATCAACCTAATCACTTAAAAATTTCCTTTTATTTTGGAGCCTTAGGCCCAAAACTACTTTCAAACTCATTTGTTCGAATGTCATATGCCTTCGTGACATTTAAATGGAAAAAACATCATCAATACATGTCCATCTTCCATTGAAAACCATCTATTTCAATTTTCCATACATATTTATTCATATGGTTCAGGGGTATGGTTCGGCAAATCGAACCAAATAGGTATATCAAACTGGACATCATACACTTAGAATGGTCGATCGAACTTGGGATTTAGTCGTCTGAAAATCTCTGTTTTGGTCGATCAAAATACCTTTAATCGACCGAAATCTCCAGAAACGGAAGATCGGACATTTTCAGTCTATCGAATTTGGGTTTTTGGTCGAAATTTGACAGTAAAACGGTATACCAAACCTAATTTGGCATATCGAAATGTCTAATCTCAAAACACATCCCCTAAGCCTTAACCATGTGTTTGTTGGAATTGGGACCTTCGACGGACCTATTAAACACACACCAAAAAATACACATTAAACATGAAGTGTAGACCTTCGAGTGTACTTCAAAATCTCTCAAACAATTTATAAATCTATTAAGCATGCTTTCTACAATAAATCTTAAAGTCATGAAATTCATTACATGGCTACTGTAGCATGCATTAAAAATTTAACCATAAGTTCACAAAATTCATATAACATAGCATGATCTCGACATATTCATGTTATTCACATCATTTCCATCATTCTTACTATTTTTTCATGATTTATCATGCATTTTACATCATTTTTATGTATTTAACTCATTTCCCAAAACGAAGGAAAAGAAGGAAGGGAGGAGTTGCGTACCTGGATCGGCACTCCGACGACCTCCACCACCACGCGGTGCTCCAGCAAGCCTTCGGTAGTCCCTGGCCATCGGTGGTCGCGCACTTGGAGTTCCTCTCCTCCTGGGCACTGACAGCTCTCCCTCTCTCTCTCTCTCTCTCGTCTGTCACTACCTTCGTCGTCATTCCTCAGGTCTTTCTTAAACTCCTCTGCCACGGTTGCTTTCGTGAATCCCGTCGATTGCCGCCCCACCATGCAGGCGACGGAGAGGACGGGTCGTCATGAGCGAACTGTGGAGGCATAGGTCGTCGGGGAAAAAGGAGAAGGAAAGGGGAAGAGAATAGGCGCAAGGTCTAAGGAGCTCGGTGCTCAGGCTGACCAGGGTCCAACCCGGACTTGGGTCTCACACACATGGTACAACACCAGAAACACAATCAGGGACCAACATTCAGCGATACAAAGAGAAAGAGACACACAACAATATTAGAATATCAAATTATCCATTAATAAATCATTTTCAAATATTACAATTAATCATATGGTTTACATTGATTGGATAATTAGGTCCAGATGTTATAAGATTTTTAATTTAATTGTTAGATGTTGAGATATAAAAAGTTATATATATATATATATATATATATATATATATATATATGGATATCTGTAAATTATCTGTATCCATTGAAAATTCAAAAGATATTTATATCCGTATCTTCTCAAATTTAAAAAATCCGGATACAGATATCCATATCTGCTTATAAATGGATATATGTATGGATATTTTATGGATATATTATATCTGTTTGTACTTCTAGTTATGATTCATATCATCATATGGCATCACAAAGCTTTTTCGTAAACCATTCATACAAGTTCTAAGTTGTCCATCAGAATTCAAATAACTGACAATGTTTAACTACCAAATAAACAACATTATTTCTATGTTGAAATTTATGACAATTTGTCAAAGAGGATTTGGGGTAGGTTAACAATATCAAATTTTCAGACAATTTAAGGGATGAATCTGGCCAAGAATTATATAGCTAATTATTAAGTTAAGCAGATAAAATCTCTTTTTTATCATTTTGGGTTTTGAAGTGTTGCTCTGTAATTGTCTTGATGGTTAATGAAGGATTAGGTCTTGAGGAGTCTTTAGGTTTTTTTTGCAAAGAATTATATAATCTTCACACCATGCCACTTCACCAATTTTCTGTATAATTTTCTTCTCTTTTGATTCTCCTTCTCTTTGGTGGAGCCTCAGCTTGTGCTTGTGGTGCTTTCCATTGGCATTTTTGTGATCATGGCTGATGCAATTACAGTCAACATTCTTTGACATCATCACCAGTTCAATGGCCCCTGCTGATGGGTCATGAAGGCACGTAAGACTTTACCATGTGACGGTTTGATGGCTTCCAAACAATGTGTGAAGTTTTGTTTGGGTCCTACCCATCTAATTCAGTGAAACAGTCTATGGGTTTCAAACGTGGATAATCTCTTTGTAAGCAAACAACTTTTGTTGCAGGTTATCCATACTGTATACATAGTTCAGTTGTCAACATGGTGGAATTTGTGCTTTGGTTGTCTTGAACCACCAGTTGCTATTTGCTATTCAGTGAAGAAGCAACATCATCTTTTATTGTCTTCTTGGTCAAGAATTCAAAAAACTTTGTATAAAGCTAGAGTCTATTCTTAACTTCGCATGGCTTGGTGCTACACGTGGTGATTTTCTGGTTACATATACTTCTTTTAACTCTGAATTTATCTGTCCATCCTGCTAGCCTTGATTATTTGGGTGGAGCATGTGGATTTGGGCCTTTCAAATTTGTTTGTTTGGCATCATATTTAGAAATGATTTAGCGTTTAACCTATTACTTATACATGTCTGGAAAGTTATTATGCAAGCATGTTACACGTGTGTACATGTAAATTATACCATATAGGTGTACATTTAAATGCATCCATTAGTTTTTGTTGATTTTTACTACTTAGTTCCCTTTCTCGTTTAATCTGTTTTCTCTAAAGCTAACTCTCATGATTTTAATGTGTTGATATGAATCTATGTTATGTTTGTGTTAGAGGGTACATGGATACAGACCTATATACATTTATTTATTTATTCATCTGCATAACATGGTATTTGACCAAGTGAAAGAAACACTAGATCTACCACTGAAACAATGTCAACTTCCTTTTCAACTCAGACAGACATCTTCTTTATCACTGGTGTGCTCTGTAGCACCATTATAAACACTCCAAGAAGCCGTCCCTAAGGAGAGCTGTCAATGACATCACAAGGGTGCAAAGACAGGGTTGCCTACCTCTAGGATGCTTGCCGGCAGCCCTCTTAACCGGCAACACCTGGCCACTCCAGGAGGGCCGACAGCCACCAGTTTGCCAGATTCAACTTAAGAGGGCTTGCATGGCCCACCTACTTTGAGAAGCCTCCTATGGCTACGTCAGTTATCTTGTTGCCGGTTATCACCTACTTTGAGAGGGCTTGCATGGCCCACCTACCAATTTTCCAGATGCAACTTAAGAGGGCTTGCATGGCCCATTTGTTTTCTATTGCAGCCAATAAAGATTGGCCGATGCTCCAATTGGACATGAAGAATGCCTTTCGTATGCTTTGCATGGAGTAACATCAACAGTCTTTGGTTAAAAGAGATGTGTATGCAAGCTTAAGAAGACTTCTTTTTTGGTCTCAATTTGCAAGCTTAAGAAGGTGCTTTTAGGTCTCAAGAAAAGTCTTTGTGCTTGGCTTAATAATCTTAATCGGGTGTTTTATTAGCTTTGCTTTCAGCAAAGCTAGGGAGATCACTCAGTCTTTGTTAGTCATTTCTCAAGTAGGATGATCATATTTGTGGTATATGTTAATGACATTCTTCTATTGGGCAGGAGTGGTGGGCACCATTGACATTGAAGAAGCATTATGTGAGCAAGGATTTGGGTAAGCCTCGGTAATTCATAGGATTGAGGTGGCACATAGCAAACTTATTGTTTCTGTCTCCAAGAAAATATGCTATAGACTTGCAGCAAGATATATGTTTATTGGGGACTAATTACATTGGCACATTTATCGAGCCAAATTCAAACTTCTGGTTAGAGAACAGTGAAATCGTGGAGGATAAGTCTTATTATAAATGTTGGCTAGCTTATCAATCTTATATTACTGGGCCAAACATCTCATTTGTTGTTGGCATTGGAGCTAATTTACTGAAAACCCCAGCATTATAATTTATGGGCTCCATTGTGGACACTAAGAAATGTCAAACGGTCTGCAAGGGACTTCGTGACATTTGGCATTCTCTGATGTTGTTTATGCATGCAATAGGAGTGATGGGAAATCCATGCCATGTTATTGCACGTATGTAGGAGTCAATTTGGTCACTTAGAGGAGCATGAAAAACTGTGTTGGTTAGATCTAGCGTTAAGACAGAATATAGAGCTATGGTTCATACCATGTGACAGATGTAACTGAAGACTCAAGTGACTAATTTTGGATTGGCATATACTGAGAGTATGGCATGCGCTTTGACAACTAAATTTACATCTTTTTCACCAATGATCTAATGTTTTACAATGGGACAAACGTGCAAAACATACAGAGGTGGACTGCCACTTTGTTTGCAAAGCTGGCACGAACAACAAGATCTGCACATCCTACATGAGTGCAGTAGATGATGCAGCTGATGTCTTCAGTCTTCACTAAACCCTTGAGTTCTACTAGATTTTCTATTCAATGTAAGAAGCTAGGCATGACTGATATAATCCAGCTTGAGGGAAGTGTTGAAATGTATTTGTCATGTTTGTGTTAAATGGTCAATTGATATAGATCCACGTACCTTTTATGTATCCCTCTCCTAACCTTCTTTATTTAGGGTTATTTGCTATATTATCTCTTCTTCTTTTTTCATCTCAATTTGTTTTTACTTGCCGTCTGCTGTTGATATGAGTTATAGCATATACTTAATTGCCTTTTGTCATGTTGGCATTGTAATGGATTACCTCTATATTATGTCATCAATATCGCGATGCATGCTTGTCATTTACCTTCCATGAATAAGGTCTTAACTTGAGAATTTACCCCAATATGTATTTTTCTTTTGCAGGTTGACATTTGCATCTTCGTGTTTGATATAATGCTTTACAATGAACAGCAGTAATATTCCCTATCTATTTCACTTAGAATTTCAGTTTCCCATTTATTTTCTTGATGAACTTACTGTGTCCAAATGTGTCAGTTTCATAGGTATCAATGATTGAAAACTTTCTTAATACGTTTTGCTAGCTTTGCATGTTTGTGTTATTGGCTCAAGATAAAAGAAACATATGGAAGTTCTCCATTCATTTTGAGGATTTTTTTTGTTTTAACTCAACTTGCCACATTATGTTTGTTGGCCAACGACTGTTGAGATCACTTTCTAGACAGTCTCTTCTAGGATGTGCATCTCTTTTACCTTTTATTTAGAGATTAATCCCACATCAGGCAATCACAAAATGAAAGCAGGTTTTTGTTTTCCATGTTACCCATTAAAAATACGCAGAAATGTGGGATCCAACAAGAAGTTGCAAATGAGAGGTGCATTATAGATAACCCACCATCTGCCAATTACAAAGAAAATGTGGGCCTTTAACAATCCTTAACCTCTCTTTTGATAGTGCCATTTGGTTAGATGCTGAGCCTTTAATACATTTTTTTCGATTAAATAAGCAGAGAATCTTCCAATGTAGAAAGACTAAATGGAAAGCCATTGTGAGATATAAAGCTGTAACTTGGTTGCGATCATTAATCTTTCTTGGACTGAAAAGCAAATAGATAATCTTCAAACTTGATAGGATAAATAATTATTGGTTAGGAGTTTGGTTTGTGACCAGAACCATGATGATTACTTATCGTTCAGATCTCATTGAAATATGCCATGTAGTTCTAATCTTCTTGTTTTTCAGGCTTTTAGATCTTCCACTTCGTGAAAGGAGAAAGTGTATGCCTATCATTTGCAAGCTTGTGGCTACTGTTTTTTATCAAAATTCAACTTCATAGCCTACTTTCTAATGTTGCAGATTTGAGCGATTTGATTTCTAATGAGAAGATGGGCTACTTGGAATTCACCAAAGCGATAACAGTCAGCATTCTTGCTTGCTGAAAATGAAGTATTCTTCTTCTCAATTTTTATTATTTGTTTCAATGGCCTTAATACGAGTCCATTGTTCTTTAGGTTGAAGCAGACAGAGCAAGCCTGAATGATCAAGGGACATTGTCTGAGGTGCACTCGTTCCTTGAAGATGCATGCAGATCGTCATGTGAAGGAATCATGGTGAAATCGCTAGATGCTGATTCTAGATATGCTGCATCAAAGCGAACTGATGTGTGGTTAAAGGTATTTAATTCATGCTGGATTTGGATTATTTGTGTCAAATGTCTTTGGCAATGTTCATTGACCTTTGCTGTATTTGCATTTTCCTTTCAGGTAAAGCGAGATTATGTAGAAGGATTAGGTGATAGTGTTGATTTAGTTCCTATAGGTGCCTGGCATGGCAATGGTAGAAAGGCAAAATGGTAAATATATGAGGACTTTTATGAATTACATAATCTTGTTTCCAACTGACCAAAGTACTTTGCTCCTGAAGGGCGAGATTTGATACATTTGGTTTCATGTTCCAGGTATAGTCCTTTTCTTATGGCATGCTATAACCCTGATACCGAAGAATTTCAAAGTGTATGCCGTATCATGTCTGGTTTCTCAGATTCGTTTTATGCAGAGGTAAGGTGTAATATACTATTGAAATGCTGAAAGCTTTTATTAAAACTAATCTGAATATTAGTAACATGATAGCTAGATTTTAGTTGGCAAAATGTTTGGCATTTATAGATTGGAACTTCCCATGGACATATGGAATACATATTCATACAACTTTAAATGCATTTATAGATTTTAGTTTATATTCTCCTCTGTCATTTCATCCGTAAACTTTCATCTTATAATTTGTTAGAAAAAAAAACTGTTTTTTAATTAATATGATGAGGTTTTGAGTTTCTTGGGAACTAAGTTCCAACTGCTTTACCATTTGATTCTCTGTTATATTGCAATTCAAATGGGATAAATGCTGTTTAGATGGAGGAGTACTTCTCAGGAGATAAAATATTGCCAAGGAAACCACCCTATTACCGTACAGATGAGGTCCCTGATTTGTGGTTTTCTTCTAAACTTGTCTGGGAGATTCGAGGTGCAGGTAATTTAGTTGCTTCCTATCTTTCTTGTTTTTGGATCTGCATATTGGTGTAGCATCAAACAATCTGAGTTAGATTATGGCAGAGTTCACAATTTCACCTGTTCATCATGCTGCCATTGGCCTTGTTCATCCTTCCCGAGGTATCTCGATAAGATTCCCCCGATGTATTCGCACCATGTTGGACAAAAAACCAGAGGATTGCAGCACAGCAGCTGATATAGCAGATATGTTTCAATCTCAATCGAGGAAGATGGAGGTTAATGTGCAAGATTAGTTATTTTCGTCTCCCATTGGATTTGTATGGTTGACATTTTGATCATATTTTTCTATGTAAATAGAAAACATGTAGGCTTTCAAGAAAATAGCAAACATGTACAGTTCAAAAAATATATATATCTTTGTTTTCATCTGCTGATATTATTTGTACTGCTTTCACTTTTGTGGTTAAAAAATGTTCCGCTTGTAGTGTTTTTTTATATCAGTGCTGTTGTCTCTGCTGTTCATCTTTTTTGACCTTTTGAAACAGGAGAGATCCATTAATTTGAGTGTTAAGTTTTAATGTCTGGATCTCCCTCTAGATGCGATAGTTGTACTTAGGGATGAATAGGAATTGGGTTTTTATGTCAATATCCTCTATTGAACATCAATCTATTTAAGTCATAAAGCTGTTAAAAAGATATTTATTTCAACACCCTTGTTCTCCAATTTATATTTTGTCAATATACCTATCATCAACATGTGTTGTCCTCTGTTACAGATTCTTATCTTAACTTAGGTGTTGTGAAATGAGGACAATACTCTCTTAGATGAAGGAGAATGGTGCTAGTGCTACAGTGCTAGTCCTCGAATTCCCATCAAAACTCTCGAATATCTAGGCTTTTGCTTTTGGATTTACTAGATGTTTTATTACTTCTGGTCTACTGTTTTGGATTGTTGTCAAGAAGTAGAAGATCATCTACATAAATGAGCATGGCTATCAAAAACTAATCCTTATTCCAAAATAAAGAGGGATATATCTTTCTTAAAGCCTACAAAAGCATAATCCAAATAAAAGAGCCTAATCTCTTAAACCAAGCTCTAGGTTCTCGCTTCAAAATATAAAGAAATCTTTGATGATGATTTACATGCTCTAGCCTATCTGGATCACTAAAACAAGGAGTCTGATCCATGAAAATCTTCAAGTGCACCATGATGATGGTCATTCTGTATGTCTGACTGTCTCATGAACCATTCTTGAGTAATGGTAATAGTAATGCAATTGCTAATCTAACGGCAGGTTAAGAGAGACGGGCGCTGCTTCTAGAGAGAGAACGTCTGTTCCATCTCTAGCGCTCTGTTTTTCTGAAATTTCAATTTCTTTCTGGCGGGATTTGGTGGAGCCAGTGTTTTGACTAATGCCGAGGGCTTAGGCCACGTGCCTTCCTGGGCTTGGCTCAATGGACTCTAATCCACCCTTAATGATCCGCACGCTGGGTGATTATCTTCCAGCATCTCTTCTCTCCGGTGCGGAGAATGGTGGTAGGGGTGCGGGCATCTTTGCCCGTGGTAGAGGGGGACGTGGTGTTGGTCCCTCTTTGGTTTCGCGGCGAGCCAGATCGAGGTCCAGAGGACTGCGGCGACGGGACCCTGCCCCGGTGACGGTTGCTGCTTATTCAGCCTCCTGGGCTCAGAAATGTGGCGCCATTGGCCCGTCGGTTAGGTCACTGGACTTCTTCCCTCCGATCATCAGGGAAGGAGTCAAGGTGGCGGAATGCCCCCAGGAAGATGTTGAGCGGGCTGTAGCTAATTGGAACAGAGTTCTGATGGGTTATTTCATTAGGTTGCGACCTTATGTTCCAGCGCTTGCTTCTCATTTCAAGAAACTCTGGAAGATTAAGGGAGAGCTTCAGGTGTTATCTAGAGGCAGTGGCTTCCTCTTGTTCAAGTTCTCCAACGATGTTGATATGCAGTTTGCTTTAGAGGGCGGCCCCTGGTTCGTTCGAAGCAAGCCTCTGATCCTTCGCTCATGGACAGTGGACTCAAAATTTGAAAAGGAAAAACTCACTTCTATTCCTATCTGGGTTAAGTTCCCTAAACTTCCCTTGCGATTCTGGTCCGCTACCATTATCGACCGTGCTGCTAGCACTTTGGGTTATCCTCTGTACATGGATGAAGCCACGGCAACGGGACTCCGGGTGGATTTCGCTCGTGTTTGTGTTGAGATTGAGGCTTCATTCACCTTCCTGCACTCTGTTTAGTTGGAGGTGGATGGTGAACTGGAATCTGTTGAGGTTCTTTACGATTGGAAGCCGACGCCATGCAAATCCTGCAACTCTTTTGGACATGAGCACGGTGTGTGTGTGCCCAAAACTACAGTGCTATTTTGTGGGTTGGGCTTCGGCCTGTTTTGTGATCTCTTTGCGGTTTAACACCTGCAGGGCTTCTGGGCAGGCTGTGGTTGGTGGGCCTGGGGAGTGTTTTTTTTGGTCTGATTGGGGTGCGGGGCTCTTGTCTTGGGCCTTGTTTTGGTGGGCTTTTCCCTGTATCTTTGGACTTTGGTCTTGGGCTATTGTTTTTCGCCCTCGATCTGTCTTGGGAGGTTGGGTTGTGAACCCCTAGCTGGGTTCTCCTCCCCACCTCCTTGCTCTTGTACATTTTTTACTTTATATTTTCGAGGGTCTCCCTCCTTTCTTGTGGCAAAAAAAATCTGACGGTAGGTGGCTTTACAATGGGAGTAAATGTCTCGAAAATCCAATTCTCCTCTTTAACGAGAACTCTTGCCTACAAGTCTGACCTTGTGCTTTTCTATATTGTCATCTACGTTCCTTTACAATTTGATCATCCATCGACAACCAATAACATTCATGCTAGAACTCCTTCGAACCAAATACCCAAGTTTCCTTCTTAAGCATGACATTAAACTCATCATTAATGGCAGTATTAATTTAAAATCATCATTAGTTACAATAAAGACTATGTTAACTTCAAAATATAAATTTGAGTCATACAAAAGTTAAAATAATATTATAAGTTCTTAAATATGAATTACAATTATCAACTATATCACAAAGAATTTAGGATATTTTCAAACATTTGATTTTTTTTTTTTTTTGCCACAGGAAAGGAGGGAGACCCTCAAATATATAAAGAGAGAAAAATATTTACACGAAGTAGTAGTGGCGGGGAGAAGAACCCACACGCCCATGAAAGGCAAACAGGGTGCCCAACCCAACCCCCACAGTCAAGTGGTGCATGGGGCACAGAGGCCCAACAAGAAAATCAAAAAAAGCCCAGCCCAATCAGAGAACAGAAGGGACAAAACCCACGGGCGCCAAAATAAGGGACAGACTGCTGAACAGTGGCATGCAGGAATGGGATCAGTCCATATCAGAAATCATTCGGCAGAATGAAACAGTGCTGCGCGGGGAGTAATCCAGGTTGAAAGAACGTTTGTTCCTTTCAAACCACAGGAATGCCATCACCTTGATAAAGAGTGCAGAAACCACAGACTTGTCCTTCGACAAGCCACAGAAAGTCGCGCGACAGAAGCCGGTGACACCATCCAACAGGCTGGTAGCGCTAGTGTGACTCAAGGGGGGGAGGATGGTAGCCCAAATGACAGAGGAATAGGTGCAGCTCCAGAAGAGATGATCCAGGGACTCGAGGTCGTTGCAGCAGAGAATGCAGCGCGAGACGATAGTGATTCCACGCTTCCTGAGGATGTCATGAGCAGGTAACCCATAAGAAAGTGCCCGCCAGGCATAGAAAGCATATCGCGGCGTACCACCCTTCTGCCAAACCAGGGAAGCCCAGGGGATCGGAGGACCCAGATCACGCAGTGCATTCCAAGCAGAGCGAATGTTGAAACCATTGGGGCTAGGCAGCCACAGGGTGGTGTCGCTCCCTTCCCTGATTTCAGTCGCCTGAATTGCGGGCCACAGATCCCGCCTGTCCAGAGTAGTCATTACTGGAAGACTCCATGAACCCTCATGGATGAAATCGCTCAGCAAACATAGACGATCACAGCCCAAGTCCCTGCAAAGACGATCCCCAACCCGATCCCAGATAGAATGTTGATTCAGCCAGGGGTCAAGGAAAAAAGAGAATCGGCAACCATCACCGATGCAGAAAGAGAGCAGTGGTCTAGCCAGCGGACGAACCCTGAGAATGCAGCGCCAGGCCTAGGAGCAGCTCTGAGGCGGACGGGCCGACCAGAGAGAGCTACCCCTGAGGTACTTACGACGCATCCAAGCAATCCAAAGCGCAGTACCTCTAGTCTCAATCTCCCACAGGAGGCGAATCAAACCAGCCTGGTTGGAGTCGACAGTCCTCCGGATTCCAAGTCCCCCCTCAGAGCGTGGGCGGCAGACATTTTTCCAGGAGATGAGGATGCATTTACCAGTGGAAGATCCAAACCAGAGGAAACGCATGAGCAGCCGGTCGATCTCCCTGGCAACACTAGCAGGCAGAAGGAAAGTGGAAGTCCAAAACACATGCATTGCAGAAAGCACAGACTTGATCAATTCCACACGGCCCGCATAGGACAGCAATTTCGCCTTCTAGGATTGAAGTCTGGAGTTGATCGCACTCAGAAGAGGCTTGCAGGCTGCAGCAGTCAGACGACCAGAGATCAGTGGCAGTCCAAGATACATGATAGGGAGGGTGCCAACGGGCAGATCCAGATGTGTAGCAATCCAGCGCGAGTGCGGAGAGTGACCACCAAAGAAGATCGCGCTTTTGAGGTTGTTGATCGTAAGACCAAAAGCCTCAGAGAAGCACTGAGTGATAAGTTTAAGATTTCGCGCGCTGTGCTTGTCGGCATGGAGAAAAAGCATAAGATCATCAACGAAGCAGATGTGAGACACAGTGAGATCACCACAGCGCAATGGATGTATTAGATTGTCATGCTCAGCTTGGAGAAGCATCGCGGACAGAGCTTGCAACGCCAGCGAGAAAAGATACGGCGAGAGTGGATCACCCTGGCGAATGTCGTTAGAAGATGGGAAGGGCGCAGAGACATCCCCATTGATAAGGAGGGAGAATCGAGCGGTCATGCACTCCGCCATCCATCCGACCCACCGGTCGCTAAAACCAAGTGCAGTCATCACCCCACAGATGAACTGTCTGTTCAAGGAATCGAATGCCTTTCGGAGGTCCAGCTTGATACACATACGAGCCTTCCCCCGAGTGGATTGAATATTGTGGCAGAGTTCATGAGCCAGCAGTATGGAATCATCAATCCTACGCCCCCGAATAAAAGCAGTCTGATTGGCGCCAATGAGCTTGGGAAGAAGAGGCTTTAGCCTATTGGCCAGTAACTTTGCGCAAATTCTGTAAGCGACATTGCAGAGAGCAATCGGGCGGTAGTCTTCCATGGAGGCAGGAACGGCTTTCTTTGGGATGAGGCAGAGCAAGGTGTGGTTAAGCTTCGAAAGCAACTTCCCAGAGCGAAGGAAGTTGTTAATAGCGGCTAGCAAATCGTCAGCAATGATGTGCCAAGACGCTTTGAAGAAAGCCCTGTTGAATCCATCGATTCCAGGAGCACGGTTGGGATTGAGGTGAGTAACGACCTGCATCAGCTCCTCCATGGAAGCAAGACCACAGAGAACGCCATTCTCCGTCGTGGACAGAACCGGGTGCAGCAAATGAGAAGGGGCCGCACCAGAGCCGCCAAAGGAATTGAAAAGCTGTTGGTAGATCTAGCAGAAAGAGGAGGAGATCTGCAGAGGATCCGTCACAATGGTGCCATTGACCTCGAGAGTCCGGATGGAGTTGCGCGATCTTCTGGCGCGGACCGTGGCATGGAAGAAACTGGTGTTGGAGTCGCCAAGCTTGAGCCAGCGAATCCGAGATTGCTGCCTAGCCATAGACTCTTCATACGCGTGTAACAGAAGTAATTGCTCTTTGAAGTTTTTCTCAGCCTGCAGAAGGGCAGAGCTCATCGGGTCAGAGAGGAGTGCCCTTGGAGGTTCATCAGAGAGTTGGTGCACTGAAGAATGCGACGGGAGGGCTTGCCGAAGATCGCAGAGGTCCAGGGGATAAGCTTCCCACGAAGGTTGTCCAACTTCAGGAGGAGGCGGAACATAGGATTGCCAGAGACGGTGCAGAACCAGTTGTGCCTGACAAATTCGAGGAAATCAGGATGCTGGATCCAGTGGGAGTAGAACTTGAAAGAACGCTTAAAGGTCCTGTTCCTGCTTTGTAGTTGAATGACGATGGGGGAGTGGTCACTGATGAGACGCGGTCCGGAAAAGCCATTACAGCTGGGGAAGAGATTCCAGCAGCCAGTAGAGATCAAAGCTCTATCAAGGCGGGAGCAGATAGGCGTGGTGGCACTTAAATTCGACCAAGAGAATTCAGCACCAGAGATGGGAAGCACCATTAACGCGGCACTGTCAATGAAGTCATTGAAATCACGCATAGCAGCAAAAGGGAAGGAGGAGGATCCGATCTTCTCAGCAGGGAAGCGAATGCAGTTGAAGTCACCCACCAGAATCCAAGGTTCATCAGAGCGAATGGTCAGGAGATCATCCCAGAGAGGCCGACGAGATGCGGGGTCATTAGCCCCGTAGATAGCAGTCAAGAGAAAGCAGGGTCCGGAGGAGAGCATCACCGAGAAGTGCATGAGCTGGCTAGTCTCCTTCAGTAGAGAGAGGGTGACATTCCAGCGATGACCAAGAACCAAAATACGTCCAGACGGGGCGCTGGAGATGTTGCAGAAAGCAGTGTAAGAGGGCCAAAACTTCTCAGTGACCTTAGAGACATCTTGCTTGAGCTTGTGCTCAAGAAGACAGCAAATACTGGCTTTGGTGTGCGAAATATAGTCGCGAACCGCAGAGAGTCTACCTCCCTGGTTGAGGCCTCTGACATTCCAACTAAGAATTACCATTGGGGTCAGGGGGTGGGACTTTAAGCTACTCCCGGAGTGATCCCCAGTTCCGAGAAGTCTAGGGTGAACCGTCTTCCTGGTTTGCTGCGCCTTCGCGACGAGAGATTCCACCTCCGCTTCAGAAGAGTCAAGCACATCAAAAGGGTTGGAGCGCTCCTCCAGTGCATGCCTGGGAAAGGGGGTGACAGGAGCCACAGAGGACGAGCAGGGTGTAACCAGTTGTGACTTTGCTTGATTGGTTACAAAGTCCCGCGGGGGCGAAACAAGTTGTGCAGTAGGGGCACGAGGGGGCGAGGTCGACTCAGCCGGAGGAGCAGGCGGCAGCTCAGAAGCAAGTAACCCTGGGGTGGCTATATCCTCGTTCTGCATATGAGAGTCCTCCAAGGGCAGGGACTCAACAGGTAGAGAGTGATGGGCATCAGTGGGATGAATCGAAGAACAGGTACCTTGCTCATGACCGAAGGATGCATAGACTGAGCATGGGGATGGCTTCCAGTCATAATGTACGCCGATCAATTCAAGTTCCCCGTCCACCTCCATGGTCACATGGGGAGGGAAGGAGAAGGCAATGTCTATCTCGACACAGACACGAACGAAATCAACCCGTTTGGACATGGCAGTAGCGTCATCCAGGTACAGAGGTCTCCCAAGCGTACTGGCCGCCCGACTGAGCAGACTGGAGGACCAGAATCGCAGAGGAAGATTGGGGAACTTGATCCAGATAGGAATAGAAGACAGTTTCTCTTTTTCGAACTTGGAATCAGTCGACCAAGATCGGAGGATCAGGGGCTTGCCTCGGATGAACCAGGGACCACCCTCCAAGGCGTGCTGCAAGTCATCGTCATCACTGAACTTGAATAGGAGAAAACCATTGCCACACTGGAGCACCTGCAGATCACCCTTAATCTTCCATTCCCGCTTGAAGTGGGCAGACAGCGCCGGAACATCGGGTCGGAGCCCAATGAAGTAGCCCATAAGGACTCGATCCCATGCAGCAGCGGCCTCAGCAACTTCAACCTGAGGACACACAGCAACTTTCACACCGTCTCTAATTACCGACGCAAAGAACTCTAAGGCCCGTGATGGCCGTGGACGTGTACCACATCGCTCCGCCCAGGAAGCCTGTTGCTGCACTACCGGAGGTGGTGGAGGAACAGCCTTAGGACGACGAGGACCCCTGGATCGAGAGCGGGTCGGACCAGCAAGGTTTCGTCCCCCCCGGCCACGTGAGGAACGCCCATTACCCCGGTCAGAGCCGGAGCCACTATTGCAGGGGAGCAGTGAACTGGGAGGAAAATCCCCTAAGGTACGCATCTGGGGTGATCTTCCATCGGCCGATTAGAAGCCGACACATGGCGAAAACATGCTCTGAAATATTCCCGCCAAGCACCTTTTTGAAAAAGAACGCAGGGAGTAGCCAAGTACCCAGCAACCCTAGCAGATCGTGATTCCTAGAGAGAAGCCAGAGTGTCTCTCTCTAGAACTCTAAAACCTCCTTTTCAAACATTTGATTTGTTATTTCATTTTTTTGTTCTTGAGTTATTTTAATACCATTATATATTCTTCTTCCATAAATATTATCAAGTGATGTATAACTAAAAATACTATGAATCTCTTGCCCGGTGAGCCGTTTCATCAGCAACAGTGGCTGGGCTCTTCCGCAGGCCGGCACTTTGGACATGCTCGACTGCTGGGAGTCTATTCTGGCCACGCCTATTGTTGGGAATCAGGATTCCATCTGTTGGGTTCCCACTAGGGGGCTTTTCTCGGTTCATTCTGCCTGGGACTCTGTTAGACCACGGCGAGAGCGCTGCCCTTGGGCTGCTCTCATTTGGAACTCGGCGTCCATCCCTCGGCACTCTCTCTGTGCTTGGAGGGCTTACCGCGGCGCTCTCCCGACGCATGACGTGCTCCAGCGGAGGGGTTTTAATCTGGCTTCTAGATGTTCTCTTTGCTTCAGTGGTGAGGAAACCATGGATCACCTGTTCTGGAGCTGCCCGTTCTCCGCGAGTATCTGGTTGATGTCTGGGCTTCCCCTGAACTTTTCTGCGTGCTCTTTTGTGGAAGCATTATCTTTCTGGTCTGCGCACCCTCCGGGGATTGGGGCTGCCTCTTCCTCCAGGCTTATTACCGGAATCATTGCTGGGGTCTGGGAGGAGCGTAATAAGCGGGCCTTCCAGGAGGATTATCGGCATCGCGATGTGAGGACGGTCTTCCTGGAGAGCTCGGGTGTTTAATTGCGTGTGGTTGCGGCCCATGCATGCCACTGTGCCTCTGCTTGTTTTGCTTGCCTCTCGTGGGCCTGTTCTGTTGGCTGGTGGGTTTGTTTTTTTTGGCAGTCCTTGCACTGCTTTTATAGTTTTGGGGGGCTTCGGTCGTTGCCCTGTTTTTGGGCCGGCTCTGTGGCCTTCGGACGTCTGGTCTGTTTTGGGCCTGGGGACCTGAGGCTGGGTTGTGTTTCTGTTTGTGCGGGGATCTCTCCCTCACCCGCTTGTTTTGGGGCGTGTTTCCTTTTGGGCTTGGGCTGCCTCTTTTCCCGGGCTTGGGCTGTTGCTGATTTCTGGGCTGTGGCTGGTTTGGCTAGCCTGTGTTGTTCTTGGGCTTGTCTTTTGGTGGGCCTTGGCCTTGTATCTTTTTTGTGTGGGCTTGGTTTTTCTTCCCCCACCTCAACTTGTACAGTTTTTTCCTTTTATATATTTTGAGGGTCTCCCTCCTTACTCGTGGCAAAAAAAAAAATAAAAATACTATGAATCTTCATGATGATTATAGCATTTATCAGGTAGATGTTTGAAAAATTGAAAGCTAGAAATGATTGCAGAATTCCAGGCTTGTAGCCTATTTTGTGACAAATCTTTCAAACTGTGGATCAAGATTAAATAATGGTATTTCATATTGGGTTTATTTGCATACCAGACGGAGGAAAAATATGCCCACATTGGTTAACCAAATGCATATAAATCACTATTTATCACTTTATGGAAGATTTGATCATGGATTGTATTTCTAAGAGATTTTATTTACATAAAATTAGATCTTTCTTTTGTTCAGCCACTATCAGTTTGGTAAATAAAATTGTTTTTTTTTTTTTTGCCACATGAAAGGAGGGAGACCCTCAAAATATATAAAAGAGAAAATATGTATAAGGGCACAATGGTGGGGAAGAGAACCAACAGCCAGAAGGCCCATGGGTTCACAATCCAACCCAACCAAAATAGACCGTGAGCGACAGTGTCAGCCCAAGCAAAGGCCAGGCCCAATATAGACCAGCCCACCAAAGAAATAAGGCCACAAAGGCCAATCAGTAAGTGTAACGCCCAACAAAATAACCTGGAAAAAATCCAGCAGCAAACGTCCTGTAGAAGACCCCCTCGGTCCACGAAAAGCCAAAAGGCCACAGACAGGAGCAGACAAAAACCCGCACCAGGCCCAGCCCACCAGCAGTGAGAAGAAACCCTAACCGCCAGTGAAGCACCCAGACCGGAAGACAGAGCAGCAGCAGCGCAAAAGAACCGTCCGAACCACAAGAGAACCGGACAGAGCCTAATAGAGGCCCCGCAGATACGAGGACAGAGATCTACAGAAGCATGAACGCTCCGCAGGCACGTAGGAGACCTCAAAGATACACTTGTTCCTCTTGTGCCACAGCCATGCCAGAGCCCCGCAAAAGATGATGGAAGACTTCTGGACAGACAGGGGCGGCGTGTGGGAGTCCCGAAGGCTAGTCCAGTAACTGGTGACCGCCTCACGGAGACCAGTAGCCTGGACGCAGGCCAAATCCGGCAGAAGGAGAGTCCACATCATGGAAGCGAAATCGCAGCGCCAGAACAGGTGATCGACGGATTCCAACACCATCTTGCAGAGCTCGCAGCGGGAAACCAGGACAATACCCCGACGCTGAAGCTGATCATGGGTAGGTAACCCATTGGACAAAGCGCGCCAAGCACAGAAGGCGTAACGCGGAACGACCCCACGCTGCCAGAGAAAGGTAGTCCAGTGTATATCGGGGTCCTTGGCCCTGATCGCATTCCAGGCAGACTGGATGGAGAAGCCATCGATGCGAGGAAGCCAGCGAACGACATCAAGCCCCCCCACAATGGGAGTAGCGAGAATCTCCGGCCAGAGCTCATGCATCTCGATAGTGGTAGGTGGGAAGAGCCCAAGCACCATTGGAGATGTAGGGGTGGACCAGAGAGTGGAGATCGCCAGCCAGGTCACGGCGAAGAAACTCGCCTCCCCGGTCCCAGAGTCTCCCCATGAAGCCAAGGATCCAGGAAGAAGAGGCGCCGCTGGCCGTTGCCAGTACCATAGCGGAGCAGGGGCAGAGCCAGGCAGCGAACACGGAGGATGCTCCTCCACGCCCAGGAGCAGGATTGCGGTGGACGGGAGCACCAGATGGAGCCACCCCGGAGATACTTCCTGCGCATCCACTTCACCCAGATCGCAGAGTCATTAGTTTCCACATTCCAGAGGAGGCCGATCATCGAAGCAGAGTTCGAGTCTGCAAGCCGTCTAATGCCAAGCCCTCCCGCTTGGGTCGACAAACATTCGCTCGATATCCTTGATCACACTCGCAGGGAGCAAGAAAGTAGAGGTCCAGTAGATGTGCATCGTAGACAGGACCGATCTGAGCAATTCCACCCTTCCAACGTAAGAGAGGAGAGTGGCTTTCCACGAATGGAGCCGACTAGAGACAGCATCAGTAAGCGGCTTACAGGCTTCCGCGGTGAGACGCTTGGAGATAAGAGGGAGCCCAAGGTACTTGATAGGGAGCTGCCCATGGGCAGATTGAGGTGGGTAGCAATCCAGCGCGCGTGCGGAGTCACCCCACCAAAGAAGATGGAACTCTTCTGAGGGTTAATCTCCAGACCAGAGGAGGAGGCGAAGTCATTTAGAGTGCGTTTGAGGTTGCGCGCGTTAAGTTTATCCGCACGAAGGAAGATCATCAAGTCGTCAGCAAAAATGATGTGGGAGACAGACAGATTGCCGCAACTCATAGGTTGAATTCCCTTGTCAGCTTCTGCGCGCGAAAGTGCAGCAGTGAGACCTTGCATGGTGATCGCGAAGAGGTACGGTGAGAGCGGATCACCCTGCCGAACACCCCTGGTAGAAGGGAATGGAGGAGAGAAAGCACCATTGATGCAGAGGGAGAAACGAGCCGTCATACACTCAGCCATCCAAGAGATCCACCTCTCGCAGAATCCCATAGCACGCATCACAGTGCAGATAAACTCCCTGCTCAGGGTGTCAAAGGCCTTGCGCAAATCCAGCTTGATACACATCCTGCCACTGCCCCGGGAGGAGTGGAGGTTGTGACAGAGCTCGTGGGCGAGCAGGAGCGAGTCACCAATCCGCCGACCACGAATAAACGCCGACTGGTTCTGGCTGATAAGGTTGGGAAGAAGAGGCTTCAAGCGATTAGCAAGGAGCTTGGCACAGATGCGGTAGGCGACATTGCACAGAGCGATAGGCCGATAGTCCTCTAGAGAAGCAGGGATGTGAGTCTTAGGAATCAGGCACAGCAGTGTGTGATTCATCCGCCGGAGAAGCTTCCCAGACCAGAGGAAGTTATTGATGGCAGCCAAAAGATCCTCCCCAATGACCGACCAAGCCGCCTTGTAGAAGGATCCATTGAAATCATCCCAACCAGGGGCACGATCAGGGCTAAGGTGCCTGATCGTCTGAGAGAGTTCATCCATGGTGGCCAGGGAGCACTGGCCGAGATTCTCATCCGAGGACACCGAGGACGGAATCAGGTCACGCGGAAGAGTCCCTGAACCACCAGGATCGTTGAATAGATGAATGTACTTGGACTGGAACAGGTCCATGATCGTCTCCTGGTCCGAGACCAGGGCAGAGTCATGTTCAATGGAGCGGATAGTGTTGCGACCTCTGCGAGCGCGAGTGACCGCATGGAAAAACTTAGTATTTGAGTCACCCTCCTTGAGCCAGCGAACCCTGGAATGCTGCTTAGCAATAAGCTCTTCCTGCTGATAGAGAACGATAAGCTGGGCCTTGTAGTTACTCTCAGCCTGTAGCAGAGCAGTGCTAGTGGGATCCCCCTGAAGAGCGTCCTGAATCCAAAGAAGAGACTCCGAGCACTTGAGGATACGGGAGGAAGGGCTACCCAAAACCGAACGAGCCCAGGTGTGAAGTCTGCCGCGAATATGATCTAGCTTCAGATAGAAACGGTAGGTGGGGTTGCCCTGAGTGGAGCAGCACCAGTGCTGACGAATAAAAGGGAGGAAGCTAGAGTTGACCGTCCAATGGTTGTAGAACTTGAAGTGACGACGAGGGATCCCCACTCTAGGGGCCAATGAAACCAGAACAGGGCAGTGGTCACTGAAAAGCCGCTGTCCAGAGTGAGCCCAGATGTTTGGGAAGAGATTCCAGCAGTTCAGATTCATCAGCACCCGGTCCAGGCGAGACTGAACGAGAGCAGCAGAGCTCATGTTGCTCCAAGTGAATGCAGCGCCAGAGTAAGGAGGCTCAAGCAGTGAGGCGTCATTAATAAACTGGTTAAAATCCTGCATGGCAAGGGTGTTACAGTGGCCCGAGCCGAGCTTCTCAGAGGTCGAGCGAATGTAGTTGAAGTCACCCATCACCAGCCAGGCATCAGAAGATTGGAGGTGCCGGAGATCATCCCAGAGGGCTCTCCTACTAACAGTGTCATTCGCGCCATAGATCACAGAGAGCAGGAACTTGCTGCCATCGGAAAGAAGAGCGTCGAAATGCATTAGCTGAGAGGTTTCAGCAAGCTTAGTGAGAGCAACCTTACGCCGGTCCCAAAGGACCATGATGCTACCAGAGGGGGCGCAAGCAATATTGGAAGCAACGTCAAAGGAGGGCCAACGGAGACCAAGGAACCTGGGAATGCCCTGTTTGAGTTTATGCTCGAGCAGACACACAATGCTAGCGTTAGCTTTGGAGACGTAATCTTTAACGGTGGAGAGGTGACCGCCCTTGTTGAGCCCGCGAACATTCCAACTAAGAATCAACATGGAGGTCGGGGAAGGCCAAGATGCTCTCTTACGCGGGCAGGCTCGTCCTCATTCGGTTAGTCCTTGCTGCTCTCCACGTCCACTGGACCTCTGTCTTCTCTCTGCCGGCGAGCATTCATCGGGAGCTGGATAGTCGCCTGATGCATTTCCTCTGGTTTGGTGCAGACTCCGGGCGCTGCGCTTTCATCTCCTGGAAGGCGGCCTGCCGGCCCAAATCTGAGGGTGGTCATGGTCTGCGCCGCTCGATCGACTCCAACACTGCTGGCATCCTCAAGCTCTTCTGGGTTCTGCTGACTAACTAGGAAACCCTTTGGGTTAAGTGGATGCGGTGGAAGTACCTAAAGAATAACTCCATTTGGTCCGCTCGCCCTCCGAATGCTGCCTTTTGGGCCTGGCGGGGAATCTTCAAGCTCAGGGCCATTATTTGGCCCCTGCTTCATTTCCTGATTGGGGAAGGACGTTCCACTTCCTTCTTCCTTGACCCGTGGATTGCCTGCCCTCGCAAATCCATTCATCCGGCGGTGGCTAGGCGCCTTGCGTCTGACTTGGGCTGCGACACCTCGTGCATGGTGAGTCGCTTCATCGCTGACGGCCACTGGCGGCTTCCTGTGCCTACTACGCTGGACATGCTTGACGTCTGGGAGTACATCCTTGCCACTCCGATTGCCGGGGGAGCTGACAGGATTCTCTGGACCCCTACTGGGACGTCCTTCTCGTTGAAGTCTGCTTGGGATTCCATTCATGTGCGAGCGGTGACCCAGGTTTGGGCTGCTTTTGTCTGGAACTCGGCCTCGCTCCCTCGCCACTGTTTCTGCGTGTGGCGGGCCATCCAGCGAGCACTCTGTACCCATGATCTTCTGCAGGTGCACGGGATCTCCCTGGCTTCTCGTTGCTCTTTTTGCATGGGTGCGGCAGAGTCCCTCGACCATATATTCTGGCGCTGCCCCTACTCCGCGCTCGTCTGGAAACTGGCCGGCCTCTCTAAGGGGCTGGGGCCGGAGACGCTTTTGGATGCGATCCTCTTCTGGACCCAGCGACCGTGGAAGCGGGGCATTGCTAGGGACTCCAAGACGATCACCGGGGTTATTTCTTGTCTCTGGGAGGAGTGTAATCGTTGCACCCACGATACCTGCTATCGGTCGTGGTCTGCTGCGGATATTTTTCGGAACGTCTTCCTGCTCTAGCTGGCTCGGGGTGCATGGCACTGTGCCTCTTCTGGGGCGCTTTGCGTTGGCTTGTTTTTGGTGTGGTTTGGGCTTTCCCCCTTTGCCCTTCCTGACGTTGGGCCTGGGGGTCCCTGGGCTTGCTGGGGGTCTGGTGGGGGCTCCGATCTGCTTGCCACTGTTCTGCGGCCTATCCCTCTCTGCTCGGGCTGGGTCTTCTTTGATTTTCTTGTTGGGCCTCTGTGGCCCATGCACCACTTCACTGTGGGGGTTGGGTTGGGCACCCTTTTTGCCTTTCTTGGGTGTGTGGGTTCTTTTCCCCACCACTTCTACTTGGCTGTAATTTTTGGCTTTGGCTTTGGGTTGGTTTTTTTTTTTGTTGGGCCTGGCCCTATTGTTGGCTTTTGCCTGGTCTGTTGGGCTTTTGGGGCTGTTGTTTTCGCCCACGGCCTGTTTTTGTGGGGTTGGTTTGCGAACCCATGGGCCTTCTGGCTTTGTTGGTTCTCTTCCCCACCCTTTACCTCTTGTACATATTTTTCTTTTTATATATTTTGAGGGTCTCCCTCCTTTCTCGTGGCAAAAAAAAAAAAAACATGGAGGTCGGGGGGTCGAGCGTCCCATAGGTCCTTGCCATCAGAATGGCCTGCTCCAAGGAGACGAGGGTGAACCGTCTTCCTGGTGAGTTGAGCCTTGGCAACGAGGGATTCGACGTCCTCTTCAGAGGAGCCCAGCGGCCCAAAGGAGTTGGAGGCCTCTCCTGCAAGTCGTCGGGCATACGGCGTGGCCTTGTGAGGTTTCGTGGACCTCCGCTGCTTGAGAGGCGGCGTCGTCTCGCCTTGAAAAGTGCCCTCAGACACAACTGGGTCTTCATAAGTCTCCTTGCCATGCAGGGGAAGAAGGGTCTTGGCACCAGTGAAGGCCACCTAGGAGTCGCAAGCACCCTGCTGGGGGGGAGAAGGATCATGTCTGTCGGCAATGCAAGGCATGGCGCAAGAGGGGGGGTCTCCATCTGCACCGAGGTAGTAGGAGTAGGACTAGCCACCACCCCCGGCGGCGCCTGGGGACAGCTCACTGGGGTAGCAGGCAAGCCACTGTCCCCCACGTCCAACTGCACCAGGGCGTCGCCAGCAGGCAAAGAGGTAGGAGGCAGACAAGTGCCTGGCTCATGACCGAAGGACTTGCAGGAATGACATGGGGCAGGCTTCCAGTCATACTGGACGTCAATGTCTTCCGCCACTCCGTCCACCTCCATCCGAATGGAGGGAGGGAAGGGAAAAGAGCTATTGATCTCTACACAGACCCGAGCAAAATCCACCCGGCGACCAGAGGCGGTGGCATCATCCATGTAAAGTGGAGTGCCCAGAATACTGGCAGCCCTTCCGATGAGGGTGGCTGACCAGAACCGGAGCGTCAGCTTAGGGAACTTCACCCAAAGGGGGATCGTGGAGAGCTTTTCCTTCTCAAATTTGGAGTCGATCGTCCAGGAACGCAGGATGAGAGGCTTCCCCCGAACGAACCAGGGGCCGTCCTCCAGGGCAGAGCGAAGATCCTCCTCCACCGTGAACTTGAAAAGTAAGAAGCCATTCCCTCGAGATAACACCTGGAGGTTGCCCTTGATCTTCCAAATCTTCTTGAAGTGAGAGGCAAGTGCTGGAACAAAAGGCTTGAGCCCCAGGAAGTACCCCATAAGCACCTGATTCCAGCAAGCAGCAGCCAAGTCAACCTCCTCCTGGGGGCAGACAGCAATCTTCTCCCCGTTCCGGATCTCCGGCGCGAAGAACTGAAGCGACTTAAGCGAGGAGCCCTTAGAGCCACATCGCTCAGCCTAGGACAAAACCAGCTCAGATACCGAAGCCAGAGAAGGAGCGGTCTTGTGAGGAGGCCCACGAGACCTGGAGCGGCGTCCCCGTGGAGCCAGTGAGGGTCGACGACCCCCCCTGCCCCGAGTGCCACCATTAAATCCAAGGTGGCCCTCAACCTCATTGCCCGCTGGAGCACGGAGAGCAGTCGGAAGAAAATCTCCCAGCGTACGCGAGGAAGAAGGATTAGCAGAAGACATGTCGCCCCCACAGTAGGGCACGTGCGCTAATCCATCCACAGTAACCTGCAAAGCCAAAACAAACGGTCAGAAAAACAGGGCGCAGTTTGAAAACCAAAAGCCCGCGAAACCAGTGAGGAAAACTTTCTAGAGAGAAGGCAGAGCTTCTCTCACTAGAAAAAACTCACTCTCGTCGTATCTTTTCACTAGAAAAAACTGTCTTTCTGGTTTGCTGGGCCTTTGCAATGAGGGTCTCCACATCAGCTTCAGAGGATTGAAGCACATCAAAAGGGTTCGAGCGCTCTATGAGCAGGGGCTTGGGGAAGGGAGTGGATCTAATCTTCTTGCCCTTCTGCGTCGAGGTGTGGGTGACGCTCGTCACGCAGGGTGTGGTTGGAGGGTCTTCCGACAAGGGCAGTATGACCCGCGGTGGCGAGGTAGGCAAGGCATCCTGAATGAGCTCCGCTGGAGCCTCCACACACTGGACGGGAGGGGTAGGAGGTTCAGGGACCTCCACTTCCTCGGGCAGAGCCAGAGGGGCAGCAGCTGGAGCAGATGGAACAGCCGGGTGGTGAGCATCAAAGCAAGTACCTTGCTCATGACCATAGGAGGAGCAGACCGAGCAAGGAGACGACTTCCAATCGTAATGCACCTCAATCAGTTCAAGCTCCCCACCAACTTCCATGGCAACCTGTGGGGTGAAGGAGAACTCAGTGTCTATTTCGACACAGACGCGCGCAAAGTCCACTCGGCGGGAGAGCGCAGTGGCCTCATCCAAATATAGAGGTCTCCCAAGAGTGCTAGCAACTCGACCGATCAGACTCGGGGACCAGAAGAGGAGGGGAAGGTTAGGGAACTTGATCCAGATCGGAATAGACGAGAGCTTTTCCTTCTAGAATTTAGATTCCGCAGTCCAGGTTCGGAGAATCAAAGGCTTGCCTCTGATAAACTAAGGTCCACCCTCAAGGACGCGTTGCATTTCTGCCTCATCACTAAATTTAAATAGGAGGAATCCATTCCCCCGTGGGAGCACCTGCAGCTCACCTCTGAGTTTCCATTCCCTCTTGAGGTGGGAAGCCAGAGCTGGGACATAGGGTCGAAGACCGATGAAATAGCCCATGAGGACCCTGCTCCACGCCGCGGCCGCATCCGCGACCTCATCCTGGGGACAGACCGCCACCTTAATCCCGTCCTTAACCACTGGAGTGAAGAACTCAAGTGTAGCTCTGGACGGCCTCACATAGCCACAGCGCTCCGCCCAGGAGGCCTGATCTTGTACCACAGGAGGGGGAACCACCGTTCGAGGACGGCGCGGACCCCTGGACCGGGAACGAGCCTGACGAGAAGATAGGGAGGGGCCCCGTCCTCCCCTACCCCGAGAGCCACGGCCGGAGCCACGACCAGAGCCTCCCTCATCGACGCGGAGAGAGCTGGGTAAAAAATCTCCCTAAGTGCGATTAAGCTGAGGGTAATCCGCCATCACGATCTCAGCTCACCACGTGGCAAAACCACATGCTGTAATCCTAGTTAGCCAAAACCACAAGCAAAAACAGTGGTCGAAATCTCCCGCCAGTGGGGAATATGAATCCACCAGCAGCAGGAGCAGCGCCCAGCGTCCAACAGCCCGTGCACAGGGGGATTTCCTAGAGAGAAGTCAGACCTTCTCACTCTAGAAAAATTCCCCACCCCGTGCCTCTCCATAGTAGTTGATCGTGGGAGTGCCTACAGTCCATTACTAATGAACCAATTCACAAGACATCGGCCATCACATACCATGTCGCGTCTTAGCCGTTTCCCTCCACGCTCCCAGACAGTGCTCTGGTTCAACCAGGGGTCCTGAAAAAACAGGAATCGATTCCCGTCACCAATGCAGTAATGCAACTTATCGTGCATTAATTCGCGAACCCGAAGGATGCTACGCCAAGCCCACGAGCAGCTTTGAGGAGGTCGTGAACACCAGATAGAGCCACCCTTCAGATATTTCTGCCGCATCCACTTTACCCAAAGCAAGAAGTCGTTGGTTTCCACCTCCCATAGCAGTCGCATCATGTTTGCAATGTTGGAGTCTTCCAAACAACGAATGCCAAGACCACCCTCCTTTCTGGATCGACAGATGTTCCTCCAGGAAATGAAGACACAGCGTCCTTTCTCATCCCCAAACCATAAAAAATTCATCATGAGTCTCTCAATCTCCTTACTGACACTCACCGGAAGCATAAAACTCGAAGTCCAGTGAACATGCAACGCAGAAAGCACCGAGTGGATCAGTTCTACCCTTCCAGCGTAAGATAGTAGCTTTGCTTTCCAGGACTGAAGCCTGGTTTTGATCACCTGGAGTAGAGGGTTGCATGCACTAGCTGACAGTCGCTTAGAAATTAGGGGAAGGCCAAGGTACTTGATCGGTAGCTCACCAATAGCAAGACCCAGATGTGATGCAATCCAATCAGAATGCAGCGTCGTGCCACCGAAAAAAACAGAGCTCTTCTGATGGTTAATCCGCAACCTAGAAGCACTTGAGAACTCATCAACAATGCACTTCAGTTGGCGCGCATTCTGCTTATCAGCTTTGAGGAAAACCATAAGATCATCAGCGAAGATGATATGGGACACCGAAATGGAGCCACTCTTCATCGGCTGAATCAGATGCTGCTGTTCCGCCTGATTCATCCTCGCAGATAGAGCTTGCATTGCTAATGCATACAGATACGGGGACAGAGGATCCCCTTGCCGGATACCATTCGTAGAGGAGAACCAATCAGAAGAATCACCATTGTTCAGCAGGGAGAACCGAGCGTTCATACACTCCTACATCCAAGATATCCATTGCTGCAGAATCCTATTTAGGGAATCAAATGCTTTGCGAAGGTCCAGTTTAATGCACATTCGACTAGCACCTCTTCCGGAGTGAATATTGTGACAGAGTTCCTGAGCTAAGACGATCGAGTCACCAATACGGCGTCCACTGATGAAAGCAAACTGGTTGCTATCGATCAGAGTCGGGAGTAAAACCTTCAGGCGATTGGCGAGCAGCTTTGCGTCGATGCGGTATGCTACATTACAGAGTGCTATTGGCCGGAAGTCCTCCAGGGAAGCAGGAATCTTCTTCTTGGGAATTAGGCACAGAATAGTGTTGTTCATAGAACTCAGGAGCTTTCCGGATCGAAGAAAGTTATTAATAGCAGCAAGGAAGTCATCCGCGATGATAGGCCACGACTTCTTATAGAATTCAGAATTGAATCCATCGTATCCCGGAGCCCTATCAGGGTTCATATGAGTAACAATAGAGGTGAGCTCAGTCTACGTGGCACTGGAGCATAGCGTCTGATTCTCAACATCCGAGACCGCAGAGTTCAGAAGACCAAGAGTGAGTTGTCCTGAACCAGCGTTGGAGTTATACAGCGTGCAGAATATTCGTTTGAAAGTTTGAGTGCCTCCCCATCAGAAAGCAGAGCCCCATCAGTCTCAAGCGAATGAATCGTATTGCTCACACGCCTAGCCTTGGTGATAGCATGGAAGAATTTGGTGTTGGAATCACCTTCCTTTAACCAACAGAGTCGAGAATGTTGTTGGGCAATTAGCTCTTCCTGACGGTACAACCTCAGAAGCTGCTCCTTGTAATTGCTTTCAGCTTGGC
This sequence comes from Posidonia australis, assembly GCA_024699735.1. Classification (NCBI taxonomy): domain Eukaryota; kingdom Viridiplantae; phylum Streptophyta; class Magnoliopsida; order Alismatales; family Posidoniaceae; genus Posidonia; species Posidonia australis. The sequence goes on along the minus strand of JAMKQA010001626.1, from coordinate 1,778 downwards.
TTAATCCAGTGCTCAAGGGATCTAGTTGGAGTGCTTCCTGAATGGTAATCAGAGAATTCACACATTGTTGGATACGAATGGAGGGGCTGCTAAAAACTCGATTAGCCCAAGGAATAAGCTTCTTCCTCAAGGAGACAAGCTTCATCGAGAATCTGAACATAGGGTTACCACTCATGTTGTAGCCCCAGTTCACACGAACAAAAGCAAGGAAATCCTCATGAAGAGCTTAATGGTTATAAAAACGGAAGTGCTTCTTTCTAGTGCGCTCGTCCCCTGTCAGCCAGATTAGTACAGGGCAATGATCACTGATTAGTCGAGGGGCCAACATAAGCTCGACAATTAGGAAAAGAATTCCAACAGCTCGAGGACCCTAGGGCTCTATCAATACGAGTCTAAATAGGGGAAGTATGATTCATATTGCTCCAGGTATACTCCGCACCTGAGCAAGGAAGTTCCAACAAAAAAGCATTGTCAATGAACTGATTGAAGTCCCTCATAGCAGCAGCATTAGACACTCCAGAACCCTTCTTTTCAGATGGGAAGCGGATGCTGTTGAAATCACCCACCACCAGCCACGACTCTGACGTGCTGATACCCAGAAGATCATTCCACAGAAATCTCATAGTAGCCAGATCATTGGCGCCATAGATTACAGATAGGAAGAATTTATGATGCAACATACAAGCCTCAAAATGCATCATCTGTGGTGTCTCAAAATGCATATGAGCCTCTTTTACATTGATTTTCCTATCCACGGTTCGTTCCGATGGAACGAATCCTGGTGTCTTTTGATATTCTGAATTTTCCTAACCACAGTTCGTTCCGATGGAACGAATCCTGGTGTCTTTTGATATTCTGAATTTTCCTATCCACGATTTGTTCCGATGGAACAAATCCTAGTGTCTTTTGATATTATGAGTTTTCCTATCCACGGTTCGTTTCGATGGAACGAATCCTGGTGTCTTTTTATTCTGAATTTTCATGGTGTTCATTTACATTTTAATTTTCCTATCCATGGTTCGTTCTAATGGAACGAATCCTGGTGTGTTTTTCCTATCCACGATTCGTTCCGATGGAACGAATCCTGGTGTGTTTTTCCTATCCACGATTCGTTCCGTTGGAACAATTCTGGTGTGATTTTCCCATCCACGGTTCGTTTTGATGAAACGAATACTGGTGTGATTTTCCCTTCCACGGTTCGTTCCGATGGAACGAATCCTGGTGATTTTCCCATCCACGGTTCGTTCCGATGGAATAAATCTTGGTGTTCTTTTACATTTGAATTTTCCCATCCACAGTTCGTTCCGATGGAACGAATCCTGGTGTGATTTTCCCATCCACGGTTCGTTCCGATGAAACGAATCCTAGTGTGATTTTCCCATCCAGGGTTCGTTCCTCGGAACGAATCCTGGTGATTTTTCCATCCACAGTTCGTTCCCTTGGAACGAATCCTGGTGTCTTTTGATATTCTGATTTTTTCCCATCCACGGTTCGTTCCAATGGGACGGATCCTGGTGCCCTTTTACATGTTAATTTTTCTATCTACTATTCGTTCCGATGGAACGAATCCTGGTGTCTTTTGATATTCAGAATTTTCCTATCCACAGTTCATTCCGATGGAGCGAATCCTGGTGTCTTTTTATTCTGAATTTTCCTATCCACGGTTCGTTCCGATGGAACGAATCCTGGTGTCTTTTGATATTCTGAATTTTCCTATCCACGGTTCGTTCCGATGGAACGAATCCTGGTGTCTTTTGATATTCTGAATTTTCCTATCC